>JAZHYW010012554.1:37500-42474 GCA_037355805.1 Ixodes ricinus
TGGGATTAGTGCAGTGACGTTGCACTCTCGACGCTGTTTGATTAGGTTGTCGGCTCCTAGCGTTACCCTTGCTTTTACGTTCGCTATTTTATGGAATGATTTGCACGTTCCACGATGTCTGTTGTCCCGCCATTGTGCAGTGGTTCCGACCTTCCGACCTTCTGTGCTCTGAATCGGCACGCGAAATTAAAAAAAAAATTAAATAAATCTAACAACACAAAGTTTAAAAAAAATTGCTTCTTTTAGGCGCGTGGGTAGAACACGCATGTCAGAAAAAGTGCTCTATCAGAAAAAAAAACATATTTTGTTCAATGTTTAGGTTTCGAGACGCATTTTGAGCATTGAGACGTGTTTATATTGGGTGCATAGTTCGAGACGACCTGCCAAAATTTCGCAATTGAATTTCTCACTCAAAATGAGTTTCATAACCTAAGTATCGCAATAAATGCTGTTTATTATTGTTGTTGTTGTTGTTGTTGTTTTCTTTGCGAAGGGGCAAGGAGGGAGCGTTAATTCTATGAAATACGACTGCACTTCTCTTAGTTCATATTTTTGAATACGCTCAGTGGCTAGGAGCGATTCCGATACAACTAGCTATCTCTAGTCCGCGTTCCAGAATTTCAAAATAACTCCCAATTTAAATTGAGTCTCGCAAAACTAATAATTGCGAAAAACATAACTTTTCGGGAGGGCGTATTTTTCTGGACCTACTGTGCGTGCTCTGTCCAAGCACTTAAAATAACTTTTTCCTTGCTTCTATTTCCCATCAAGGGGCTCATGAATCCATCCATCCGTTTATCCATCCATCAATTCATCCGCCCATCCGGACAACGTATCGCATCATTGGTAGCATTAATAGGCCGCGGATTCACGATAAGCCCTTTTCCGCGTGATGGACCTTCAACTGGTGATCCATCTATATTGCGGAGAGAGGTTGCCGGTTATTAATGGTTGTGCAAAGCCACCGGATTTATCATCGAGTATATTTCAATCCTAGGGCAGTATGGCAGTATACACCTAATTGTGTTCTGTCTGTTGCTTCTTACATTTCCTTGTGGGTCACTACGTCAGTCCATTTCTCATTCCACTTGTTTCCCGACGCATCAATACGTCGAAATAGTTATCACTCCCATACGTGTACAGAGTTAGCGCGAGTGAGCAATCGGAGCCTTCCCTTCGTTTTCTTTCCTAACTTAAATGATGCTATAGTTGCAGCGATATCTCGGTAGTGTGGACACCTTCGCCCCCCAAAAAAGTCCCCGGATTCGGAATTGTTCATCAAAGCGAGAAAAAAGTTGTATAGCTAAAAATTCATATTAACGGTGTTTTAATTAACGAGACAGGCCTGTACTGGTATTGTTTTATAACGTTCCTAATTGAGGCGTCAACTCGAATGTTAACATGTATTCGGTACCATCCTGCCTGAGTAGAACAAAAGAAAACAACAGTGTCACGTTCGCGCCATGTTAAGCTGCAAAAAAATATAATTTTCAGATACTCCTAAAAAAAACGTTTGCGTTTTTTTGTGTTTTTACTTTGCCATTTTAGACATTTAGCATATATCACCCTCAGTGCAGCGATAAAAAATGTCAAATAAAGCTCGGTGGACGGTGAAGTTAGAAGGCGGTGGCACTAATCAAATTACTTGCATAGTCACAATAAGACCGATAAAGAAACAGCAACACACAAGTATAATACCGGAAAGAAAAAAAAACTAGTTTAGTTTCCTGAGGATTTCCTCAAAGAGACGCGAGCCGCTATTGAAAATCGGTTTAATTTTTTGCTACTTGGAAACTCTTTTGCGAGGTTCCACATCGACGCCCTTTGCGGCTGCGGCGTTTATTAAGTCGCTTGCAATGTACGACTCGAGCAAACGAGCGCGCAAAAAAAAAAAAGTAAAATAGTCCCGCAACAAGCGATGCTGAAAAGGATCTCGCGCTCGGTTGCGACTGAATGGAAATGCAAATAGGAACCCACCTCTTTGAAACCGAATCTATCTTTAGCAAACGACGCAGTTCCCAAAGAAAGAGAAAACAAAGTCGCAATCTTGCGATGCTCTAGACGCCATGGCTTTCCTCCTGCGAATATTACGAAACCCTTTAACAAATGGGAATTCCGAGCCTGAATGACTGCACGTTTTAATGTACATAGTCAATGTTGACTGAAAAGAAACGGGCGTCTAAATTAGATTTTTACCTCGTTTTATATGTAAAATTGTGACAGTGTACTTAGTAGTATCATCGCGGAGTCCGTTTCGGGAACTGTGCGCGCTTTCAACACGGAAGTCATTACCTTGGCCGTATGCTTCTTTTTGTTATGCCTTGAGGAGAGTTCGTCAGTAATACCATATTTATAGGACCATAATCAGCAGAATTTACGCCATCGCGTTGTTTGCAAACACTTCGCGCGAGGTGAAGTGCTTGCGCATTCGCCGAGCTGGCATTATATAGACCTCAATGGCGTGGTGTCAGAGACGCATATGTTGGTCTATGCATTTATAAATATTAATATTCCGCCTAAAACAGACTATATTTTCACGAGCGTCTCGAACCAACCGCGCCCGTGGCCGAATGTCTATTGTCATTGGCTCCTAGGCAAAGGGCTCGAGGTTCGATGCCCGGGAGCGGACGCGCATTTTTCTTTCTGTAAATGTCGCTTTTTGGTGAAGTTAAGAACATAATAGTTTATTCGAGGTCCGAATGTTCCACGCTCCGAATCTTCTACTCCGATTATTCCAGAAGCCCACGCGTATACAGAAATGGGCTCCGCGGGGCGGGACGCAGTCAGTCTTGCCCTAGCGCTCGATCCTGCTGTTAAGCCGCGATCGACGCCTGCGACGCTAACCTTCTTCTATTCTATATATGAAGCACAAGTTTGCCCGATTCAACGTGTAGCTTCTCCAGTTTCCCCTCATCATTTGTTATTCGTGACAATATCTACGGGAACGGAATATACTAGCTTTATTTTCAGAATCGTTTTGTTATCACTTAGCAAGCCCAAGTAACAGAGTTCTTTCGGCCAAAATTGGTTTATTGTCTGAAAATGTAAGGCCTTCAATAGCTTGATGAAGCCTTGGCCTTCTATGACATGAGTGCAGGTATCTTGGCCCAAATTCGCCAAACGAATTCCCAAGTTAGGCGTCATTTCCGGTCGTTCGGTTCACATGCGCCATCTTTGGGCCTAAATATTGCCTGACAAGTGCCAGACTTGGGTTTCACTGATCGCTCTTCGGTTCATGCTGACATCTTTGGCTCAAGTCTGGCAGTTTGGTAATTAGGTGACAGAGTCAGTCAGATAGGAGCCATGGAAGCTCCAAAGAAAGGTAATCCGGTACTAACTAACGCCTTCGAGAGAAACTGTATTTTAGCCCGAGTAAGGTTCTATAGAACGGCCAAGATTCTGCCAAGTTAGGCGTTTCTTTGACGTGTTGCATGGAGACCCTGCAGCTTCCTGGAAATCACAATGTTTCACGCCGGTCAAGCAACCCAGGGTAAAGCTGTCAGTGTGCTGCCCCAGCACCCTAGATATGCCGTCGGCTGGATTTTCTATGCGTAGAAAATCCAGCCTACGGCATATTTAGGGGCTGGGGCAGCACACTGACAGCTTACCCTGGGTTCTGACCGGCGTGAAGCATTGTGATTTCGAGACAGCTGCAAGGTCTCCATGCAGCACGTCAGAGAAACGCCTAACTTGGCAGAATCCTGGCCATTTTCATGGTCATTAGCTGCCTGAGTCCAGCGAGGAGGACAGGTGGAACACGAATGCTGCGTAACTGCTCACCTGGGGTTCAATTTGGGTCACCGTGACAACGAGCCTCTCGCGGAACGAACGAACATAGCTTTCGTATGGACGGTTCGACTGCTAACGCGAGCGAAAGCGCCGTTCGTCTGTTACGAAGCGTCATTTGCAAACGGAAGTAGAACAATTAAATACCGTACTTCGTCTGTTACCAGACTAAATGAGAAAAAGTTGATTGTCTGCTACGAGCCGAGTGCCGCGGCAGAGTGAGATCGGACGCGGGCTGAATTAGTGAACGTTCGCTATCCCACGTTAGAAGCCATTGAAAACCCACGTTTCTTTTGCGAAGCTCAAGTTGTTCTGCTGCCGTGCGCAACCTGACATAGACCGGGCGACGAGGGAGTACTAAGGACAAACACACCAAAGCCCGCGAGACGTTTCTCACGATTAGTGTGTTGGCGAAACGTTCTCAACAGTGTTACACGATTGTGAGCTCGCAAACGAATCAGAAATCGCGCCTTGGTTTTTTTTGCGCGCAAGTTTTAGTGCTAAGCCCCATCAACAGTCAAGAACGCTCTGGCTCTTGCCTTGACCGAAATTGGACCCCTGAGACCCGTGTTTTCATTGATTGAACTCGAGTCCGAACCGAACGCCGACGCGGTATTCGCCTCGGATTAATGAGGTTCGAAATCTAGTGTTACCTAGAAGGCGTTGGTCGCTCTCGCCTTCGATGTCCTCGCTGATGTCGTGAATTAGGATAGCTACCCTCCATGCAGCGGGCTTCGTCCAGAGGAGAAGCTCTTTTACTTGTCAATACGCGCGGATGAACAAAACAACAACAGCAACGAAAACGTTTCTCCAGATGAACACGTTGCAGTGGAGTCTTTCAGGAACTAGGGCCGCGATGTGTTTGACAACAAGATAACCGTACACGGCATCCCTCAAACTGAGCATGAAAAAGCCGAACTCAAAACGCGTAGTTGCAAGAAAAAAAAAAAAATTAGATCATGAATAAAAGAGTCTGAGGATCTCACATCTTTCATTGCGTCGTAAAATGTCGCGTCTTTGTCTCTTTCATAAGATTTATCATTTTAACTCTCCCCTCAGTGATTCCCTCTTCCTGCCACCATCGTATATTTTCTCCCGCAGCGACCACCAGTACAAGGTTGGCGTGCCAAGCAGCCGCACTAATTTACATTTCTACCCCTTCATTCCTAAAACTTGCGTCGACTGGAA
>JAZHYW010012555.1:0-199084 GCA_037355805.1 Ixodes ricinus
CGGCGTTACAGGGAGTTGTAAACGGCTTTCATTTTTTCTTCCTTTGCCTATGCACGAGGAGGAAAACGGCCAAACTGTCTAGATGGCACAATATAAAGCAAAAACGTGAAAGCTTATTTGAGATAAGCGCCCGAAAGCGGATCCAGGAAGGAGATCTGAGCGTATGGGTACCATCTGCTGTAAATAGTAACACCAGAATACCTTTTTGTTTGTTTTTTGCCGCGTTAAAACAAAAAAACAAAAAATTAATTTTTTTATTGCATTTATGAAATTTGAGTATGATAACTAAACCCCCTAAAGGCACATTTGCGAAAAGATTGCAGTGCACTTCGTTCATTGGTATAACTATACTTTTTTTTCTTTCTGCTTGCCGGCCGGCCTTTAAGAGAAGAAATTGTGAGGGTTGACCCTCTCGTTGACCGCTGCAGGGTGTGATCAGCGATCCGACGGAGCTGGGCGAACCCTTGGCCCTGGATGCTCAGCCCGGGGACGCCGTGTTCCTCCACCCCAGGCTCGTCCACGGCACCGCGCCTAACCGGTCGGAACGCTACAGGAAGGTGAGCAACACGCCCTTGGAGTATACACGCTGAAAACACGCCGAGGAAACTGCCATCAATCCATTGTCCGCTTGCCGACATCTCAAGTTGCGCCCTGGGGAAACACGCATGCGTAGCAAAAATCGCGTCGCGCCGCCGAGTGAAGAGCAGTAAAAGTGAACAAGAGCTGTTCATCATGATGATGATGGTGATAATAATACCCGAGTCGGTGGAAATTGAGGTGTTGTCTGTCCCCGTTTTTGTTTTCTGTCTCTTCCGCGTTGTCTGTCTTCTTTCACGCTTTATAGCTTGTTCAGATTTTTGGTTTGTAATTGTGATTGTAATTGTAATTTACTTGAACAGGATCTTGTGTGAACGTGGCAGCGTGCGTGGCTAAGCAGAAAGGTTACAACCCTTACGCATGTACGCCTGCTAGCCGGCCGCCACATATGATGTAATGAAAAAAAAAACTAACACACAAAAAAAGCTCGAGGTACACCTAAGCACTTCTTATGAGTTGTGAATGCGAAAGCATGCAAGCCGCTCGTAGGCTCCCTTTTTCGTCTGCTGCGTACTTTTCGTTGCCGGTGAGCGCGCGTGCTCCCCTGGGCACATTGACCTTGGACGCTCCGTGTTAACGGCGCGCTGATGGACACGCAGCGCCATGGGGTGAGCGGACGTGGAAACTGACGAGCGCAGAGGCCAATGGGAGCCCCGTCGACGCGCGCCAGCCAATGGAACCGAAGGCGAAATCCATCAGCTTTACTTCGCTCCTATTGGGATCGCGGAAACTGGGTGCCGTTTTCGCGCTTCAAACTGATGACGTCAGCTCGCTCCATGGGACAGTTAATGCTTTCGCACTAAAAAACGAACGCAAAACAATTCACATTACGACAATTCAGGAGGATCCTGACGCCACTCGACGGGAGAAGAAAACGCAGAGTTCCCGAGACTTCTCGTGTGAAGTTGGTAGAGGACCTCGGGTGGCTAAGGGAATAGTTAGGAAGTCTCTGGCAGCTGCGGTGATCAGAGATTCACTATGGTGGATGGTTCTGCCGCGGAAAGGCTCAGGCTGCCCGGTTCTCTTGTTCACACGCACTGCAGAAGACAAGGGTGTTCTCGAAAGCGACCCGTCGAGCACCCGACAAAGAGCGCATACCCGCGATGTACGTCGCCTCTCACCAAGGGGTCGCCATCTAAGAGCTGTGCCGTACGAGTTGGCAGATGTGATGGATGACCGGCCACAGATCATGCGCGTATCACGGCGCTGAACATTCTCGAGTCGCTTGCAGTGGCGCTCTTGAGCTGGGGACCAGATTGCCGCGCAATACTCAATAGTGGGGAATACGAGTGCTGTGTAAAGCGTCCGCAGCGCTACCGGCCCGCACGGTTTGGTCACAGGCACTATACATCCTAGCGTCCGTCGGGCCCTGGAGACAACACCCGAAATATGGGCAGAAAAGTCCAGATTGATTGCAAGTGTGACGCCCAGAACGTTGATGGAATCCGAGACAGCAAGTGGGGAACCGGCCAGTGTGATAGAGAGGAATGTCGTTCTTTTTGTTGATGGTGAAACGGACCACGGTACTTTTCGACGGACTTGTCCGAAGACCTTGAGCTTTCGTCCATTCTTCAATTTCAGACAAGTAGCGTTGGAGATTATGCGGTGTCAGCAGAAGACGAGATGGGTGCCACGATGGACGTACCGTCGGCGAATTGCACCAGCAAGCACCTCTCGTTGGCATATCATTCACGTACAATAGAAACAGGGTCGGTCACACTACCGAGTTCTGGGGGACTCCTGACAAGATAGTTGAGCGTTGGGAGCGCGAACCTCCGTACACAACTTGCTGTCTGATGCTGCGGAGAAATCTTGAGATCCAGACGAGAAGAGGGCCACGGATACCTGTTTGGGTGAGCTTATTAGTCAGAATCAGAAGCGTGATGTCTAGCGCGTGGAATGCGTTGCTCCGGTCACGTTGAAGCAAGTCCGTGGGAACGCGGTTGTCCACGTGGTCGCTCACAAAATGTGTCAGGGTGGCAAGAGCCGTTTCGCAACTGCGTTTGCGGCGGAAACTTAATTAATTAATTACACGCTCGAACGTGCAGGGCACAATCGATATGATGGAAACAGGATGGTAAAGGGGAAAGGGAAGGTTTCCCTCTCCCCTTGTGCAGAAGTGACCAAAGTTTGGCGCCACTCCTCTGGGACAACTCCGCTGTCAAAGAGACACTGCAGCAATCTGGACGTTGTTGGCAGCACCAGCACGTGCGTGGCCAACACTTTAAACATTATAGCTAGGGGCGATCCTATCTGGCCCAGCACTCCAGGAGTTCTTGATTTTCAAGAGTGCCTCTTGTAGTGCCTCAGTGGTGAATTGTCACCGAAGAGAGTTCGGGCTGGCTATCGTCACTACTTGGGCCATGGTCGGCAGTTGCGCAGTCGACGCAGCTGGTGGTCTAGGACAGCTGGCGCTAAAAAGGGGGGGGGTGCTGCTGAACAGAACAAGAACCGTTGATGGTCGAGTAGTGGTCAGCGAAGAGATTGGCGACATCGCGGGGCGAGTCGACAACACGTCCGTTCGCAGTGAAGCAGGGTCGCTGCGGCGTTGAGCCGCAGCGACCCCGCTTTGGCCTTCGCTGCGATGTTGCTGACGTACTGTTGATGAGTACAATAAATAGCGGCCTTCGAAGCTCGTTGGTGGGTCTTCGCCAGCTGCAGTGCAGTGGGAAACTAGGGACGGCAAGCCGGGCTCGCTTGAGCTGGGCGGTTTTAATGATGTCTGAAGTTATTCATGATGAACACTTTTGATGAGTTCACAGATACAGAGACGCATTCTTTCTAAATGACAAAAAAAATCGCACCATAGTTCATAGTTTAACGACCAATCCGGCCCTTCCCGCTTTCCGGCGTCTGTACTTGTGTCGATGGAAATAAATTAATCGAATTAGTGCTTCCTTTTTTTCTTTTTCACCCCACGGTCTCATATTGCCTTACCATCGGCATCGTATCTTGTTTATCCTTCTTTCTGCTGGGCGACTTTTGCCATTTTTGATCGTGCATTTCTCTAAATGGATGTCTTATTTCCGTTTCAGGAACTCATCTCCCACTTCGCTCCGGTGAACATTCAGTACGTGGAGAAGCCATCCGCATGCCAGGTGAAACTTCACTCTTCTACAAAAAAAAAAAAAAAAAAAAAAACTTGCGTTGTACGAATTAAAATAAAAGCTCTTTGTGTAAAGGCCCCTCGCCCCGCCCACCTTTAGGAACCCTTTCATCCGTCCCTGCATATTGTCATCGAAGGTGTCGGAACAGTCTACTCGCTGCCATCATTAGGAAGTTTTCGTAAACCGCTTTCCTCCCTCCGCTAAGGTGTCCGCAACGAAGAGACCGCTACTTCCGCCTGCGCGCCGCTAGCTTTGTCTGAAGAAACCCGGATCTCGTAGCATGTTGTAGAGAGCTTCGCGGGAAGGCGGAAACGATCTGCGAAAGCTCCCTTTGTCTGCATAGGCTGCCTTCCGAGCACGCGCTGTAGGCTGTTTGTGTGGAACATCGGGTGCTGTGCATGCGACCACAGCTCAGTGACTCGGCATCTTCCGCCCGGCTGATAAGCGCTGGAAAGGTCTATACTCGGGGAGAAACTTTTCTTGGCATCTCCAAGGAGAGGAGGATTGAGTGCGCACAGCTTTAATCAAAATGGGAGAGGGCAACGCGCCCATACCTTTGACTGCATTGCCAAGAAGAGTTGACGAACCCTCGCCGGTACGTTCCCCGTGATACCAGCTCTGATGTACTAACAGATAGTTCATAGGCTGTTAATACTGCAGACATCACCACAAGCTCGGAGCCCTTTCAGTTTAATCTGATGCATGAGTATGTTTCTTCTAACCTTCGTGTTCTTCATTTTTCAGGAATACTGGAAGGAAAACGCTTACGTGGTGAGAAATGCTGGTGGCCGTCTGTAAACTTCCGCTGACTTCTGTATGCTGCAGACAACTAACTGCAACATCCCTACGACGCGTGGATGCTGAGAACATACACTTCCCAATAAAAAAAGTATATGCGCAAGCTCTCGATTGCCTGTTCGTGAATGTTGCGTCCAATAAACGTTAACAGCCGACGCTGTTTGGATGTCGTGCGTGTAAAGTTGCAAGGCTCCACTGTGGTACAAAGAAGTTTAAATTTCTTCGAGGTACCAAATTCTTCCAATACGATCCAAAGAAGGCTAATTTCTCGATGTACGACCAAATTCAACTACCGTAACGTAACGAGCAAACGCCCACCCAATATTTGGAGATAACCCAGAAAAAATCTGGGGAGGGGTGCTTTTAGGTTCAAGAGCACAAATGCAGATGGGGACCCATGAGAGGGTGGACTTCTGCCGCTTTGCACCGGTGCGCTTGGAGACGCGGCCGGCAAGGAGGAGCATCAGCATCCCTAACCTGAGGCTGCCGTTGGAGCACCGCTCTTGCCGCTCCGTGTCACCAGTTGTGTGCAGTACAGGCGAAGGCAACGCTAGGCCAGGGGAGAAGGGGCAAGCAATACGAGGGCTGGGGAGGAGAGAAACCTCCTCTCCTCTCTGACGTTCTTGTAGTGCTCTTCCTTTCTCACCTCTCCCTCCATTGCCCTCCTCTTCCGTCCCACCTTCCTCGTGCTCGCCCTTTCCCTCTTCGCCTGGCGTTGCCTTCGCCTGCACTGCACACAACTAGTGACGCGGAGTATAGGTGGATAAGTGGATAAGTATAAGATCAAGCTTGCTTGACTCAAGGTGTGCCGGAGCACCTTTGTGCCACTCCCAAGAAACTTCGTGAACCGGAAGAGTGACCGAAGAAGCGAAGTCACCCTTTGTCAGCCTCGCTTTTTCATTGTGCTTATGTCACCCTAAACGCGCACACAAAGGTTAGACACAATGTCTCTTCATTACTAATGCACGGGTTTTCTTGGGGTTCTGGTTAATATTTGAAGGGAATGATTAGGAAAATGAAATTCATTCCGTCATTGAGCGCCGTAAATGTATTTGAAATCGAGGATTATCTCGGGTTGTTGTGAACAGGAAACTGAAGCAAAACCGTATTATACAAACCAATAAATTGCGAAATTAAAAAAAAAAATATATTTTCAAGCAACGGGAGTGCGGCTTTTTGGACAGATGACCAATTTAGAAAGCTGTGCGGGATTTTAGATAGTCTCGCTTTCCTTCCACCACAGCTTGTGTCCGAAGGACTAACCTACATCAGGGAAAAGTCTATCGGTGACATCGGCGACCTGCTAGACTAGTTTGACTGCACATATGTCAACGGCCCCTTCCGTTATGCTTCTGCTCCTTCGGCGGCGGCACCCAGAGCGAATTTTCCCTCCGCCTGATATACAACGCCACTCTTCATGATAAAGACCGGACATACACCTGCGAAGGATGGAATACCGGGTTCCAGAAGTTTGTCGGCCACGCCCATCCGAGCGTCTGGAGCCTGATTGAATGCCCACAGGAAAATCAGACGTTCGTTGCCACGGCATTGACACAAGCCCGCAGAGGTGAACCCCCAGAGAAGCGGGTGCGAAAAACCACTCCGCGCCTGCAGAATCGTGTGAAAAATATTTTCGAGGGATTACAGGTACACCCAGATATGCCAAGACTGCTGGAGCTAGTAGGGGACTGCATTCGCTTCTAACCAATCGATAAATAAACTTGTTTCTACTCTAAGCAACAAACCATGCGCCTGTCAGACTTAATTTATCGTTGCATTTTAGTGTCGCACGCATGCACCTAAGTTGTCCGCACACGTGTTAAGACCAACATGAAATTTTCTCTGGCGAGCTTTTGTCCGGGTCTGTGAAAAAATAGGTGAGCTTTTTGTCCGGAATTCGGCCGAAGTTACATTGGACAAACTGGGCGATGCATCAACGATCGGACGAGGGAGAACGCTACATAAAATTAAAAAAATTTATACTGTCAACAGGAGGAGCTTTGTACCCATTGCCGTTAGAGTGCCTTCATACACACGCGCGCCTTTTGCCTGAGTGGTGACATATCAGCCATTTTTCGGCCCAATCGTTTTTTTTTAATGCATTTTGAAGCGCGCACAATCTGGTGTCACTCAGCTCAAGTGCGTAGCTTTGGCTAATGCATAGACGCCATTTTAGCGCCCAAGTCACGTACCGAGTGCGCCAGAGCGTCACGCGCTGGCACATTCAGGGCAACAATGAATGTCTTCACCCTCAGACAGGCAGACATGTAGGCACCCTAGTTGTCGTCCTTGTCGATCTTCAGCACGGTTCTACGCTCTCAGAAAAAAAAAAAAGGTTTATTCTTACACCCTTGCTCCATATATGACACCCCAAGACTTCAGTTCGACGTGCAGGGCACTGACGTCGAACAGACGACCCCAACTTTTACGAGGGGCTTGAGAACTGTGTTATTACAGTGGCAAAAAAGGGGTAGTGTAACGAACGAAACCGGAGAAGCGACACAGCGTTGGAAGACGGCCGCGGGTGGCGCTGGCGCTTGCAGCACCGTCGTTTTGGCTATGGCTCCGGCAGGCCGCTTGGCCAGCTTGGCTCCGGCCAGCTCCGGCCGATTCGCGGCGATCGACTTCACTGTCGTCTGCTAGTTTCACATTTTTATTCACCTACGAACACAAATCATGTCGTGGGAAGTTCACTAGAAACAAATAATTGTTTGTGAGGTATTTATATTAGTTATGAAGTGTGTTAGGGTGCCTCTATCTGCCGGCCGGTGGAGGCACCCGGAACGGTGCTGCGAATCGAAGCGCCACCTACACCGTCTTCAAGGGGTGGCCGTTTCCGTTGCAAGGTGGAGGCTACGCGGTAACTACACTACCCCCTTTAAGCCACTGTAGTGTTATGTACCTCATTAAACAGCGAAAGTACGAATCAAAGACTACAGAAAACAAAAGACAAGAAGAAAAAAAAACAGGTTTTGCAAAAGCGCCAGAAAAAGAAACCGACTTTTTTATTTATTTTTTGTAGTCAGTAAAACGTACATCAGCTATTTTAGTAAGTTGTACCACTCGGCTATCAAGCCGCTCGTGAAAGTTGGTTCCGTCGGTTCGACGTCAGCGCCCTGTATACGTCGAACTGAAGTTTTGGGGTGTATTATATGGGACAAAAAGATGTAAGAATATACTCTTTTTTTTTTTTTAGAGTGTACGGCGTGAACATTGTGAACATCGTGACAAGGAACAGGGCAAAACTGGCACGTGAAATCCTCCGGCCCGTTCACACTCTTACGACCTCTTAAATCTTGGTTCCTTACAACCTCTTAAACCAGAGGACACAGTGGCGCCATCTATCGGGTTGCGTGTAGACTTGACAATCCGGCATATTTTCTATTTCTCCCGCGCATTATCCTTTCTTTCTTGTCTCGAAAAACTTTTGGAAACGTTATAAACGAGCCTTTCTCATAGGTATTACGCACATTCGACCTCGAAAATGCCGCAAAACCGTCGCTCTTGTGAAATGCAGTTCCACGATCACCGCATAGATGGCGCCAGAAATGAACTTTAAGAAGTTTTAACAGATCTGGTCTCTCTCGGTCGAAGTCGGTCGCGAAGAGTGTGAACGCTTAAAGGGACAACGAAGACGATTTAATTTAATTTTTTTTAATTGTGTTTTTAGGCTTCTTGGGAACCTGGCATACTGCCTAAATTTTTATAGACATTTGTGACGCATATTTCTATACCTACGAAAGAACTGAAGAAACCGAAACTCAACTATCTGTGTTTCTCGTTTTTGGGCCTCCGAAAACGGAGGTGACGTGCGGGTGACGTCACACGTGAATTGTCGGTACCGGTAGCATTTAGTACAGTGCCCTAGAAGTTGGGTAGATGGGCTCATCGCCCTATCTCCCGCGTGTTTTGCGCTGAAGCGGCCGATGTCGAAAACGACGGAGGCGTAGCAGTAGATTCCTCTTGAAACTTCTCTTGCCCGATGCCCGCGATTGGTCCGCCGGCTGCCCGCGATTGATAAGAGGGATAAGAGTCGCCTAGCCGACCTGGTCTGGCCAATGCGCGCAGGAAAGTTTCGGAGGAAATGATTAAAGTGCCACCGCCGCGTCGACATCAAACGCATCAGGTCGAGCCGTCCCGTGAGGCCCACTACAAATCTCTAGGCCACTGTACATTTAGGGCGTCGAGACTCTGGTTACCGCGGTGGGTTATAGCAGCGCGCGTGGCGCGGTCGTTTCGCCGAATTTGTCAACATGGACGGCAATTCCGCTCTCGCGAGCGAGTTCGAGCTTCCGTTCGGTAACCGAACACCAACGGAACGGGAGTACGTGCGTGGCGGCCTCTGCTATCACCCGACGGAGACCGCACAGCCGGCAACGAGCGGCCCGCATGCCGAAGGACGGACGCCGAGGGGAAAGCGGCAGCGATCTGGCCGTTCTGGCCGTCAAAGCGGCGCGTCAGCGACCAATCGCGGACGCGCGACGTCGCAAACGGCGCGCGTCAGCCCGTTTAGCGGGGCCAAGGCGCGCGACGTCACAAACGGCGCGACGCGTCGTTTGTGACGTCGCGCGTCTTGGCCCCGCATCGGTCACGCGAGCTCCGCTTCTCCTGGCTTCTCCCGCAACTCTCGGGGCGTCGCCCCAGTCGATCCCGGTGCAATTATTACCGCGACTGTTTTATTGATTTGCGCGGCACACAAGCGCCGGTTTCGGCTGAAATTTGGGCAACGTGGCCTGAGACGTGCCTGGAACCCAGTTCAATCGCCAAAAAAGATGTCCTAAATTGCCTTCATTGTCCCTTTAAGGAAAAGGGCGATGACTGCGTTAGTGGCACTTGTTGCACATTTTCTCATGCTGCACGAAAAAGAAAAAAAATTTCCTTCGAGTTCATTCGGTGAAGTAGGAAGGGGAAAAAAAGAAAATATTGTCCTCATGTGGGGTTCGTAACATACGTAGTAGTAGAGGAGAAGAAAGAAAACTCAGTTGTTAGTCCAGCGATATGTATGGCCCTTTCTGTGTGTGTATGTTTATTCTAGCTCAGCTGGCCTTATCTGAAGTACCATGTGGCTACTGAACCATTAAACCAGCTCGCCTGCACACTTTTTGCTTGCTTGGTTTAGTTTCAATAATCCGTCTAATCATCCGGTTTGAATTTCGCGCCATATCACTTTGACGCATCGTCAGTTGTGGTAAAAGAAAGCAGCTTGAACTGCATTACTTTTATTTCAAATTGTTTGATCAACGCTTAAATCTTTCTTTTTTCTTCTTTTTTTTTAGACAGTTTGTCATTTTTTTAAGAGAGATGTCAACAACGGTTTCAACTACGCAACGTAGAGAGGGCGCCACTGGCACCGCAAGGGCATTCAAGATGGCATCCTCCGTGTCCCTAAAAATTTTCCAGCTCGCTAAGGTCGGCGTATTAAATCCTTGCAACAGCCTGCCAGCCGTCACCCAAAGATTCATGTGCACGCCGGGAACTGGAGGAAAGACGAACAAACCTAAAGCTCCGCCCAGCGCCCCGAAGCAGCCGCCGAAAAGCGTGAACGTCGGAGGCAGCGCTCCCAGTGCGGCGGCGAACACGGCCGCCACAGAAACCTACAAGGTTACCGAGTACTTCGGCCACAACCCGTACAGCTTTTACGACTTCAACATCGAGATGGACAAGATGAGGTTACCACAGCCCTCCAGCCAAAAGTAGGCAGTTCTGTTCAGGTGAGTAACAGCTTTCGTTATGAAAAAAGGTTACGTCCAAATCTTCGCCTTCCTAGGTTCACGGGGAGAGAGAGGAGGGCGGGAGGGGGGGAGGTTTAGGTATACGCGTTTCCAGTGCTCCGTCCGGACGTAACGCTAGCCACAGCGTATGAGTAAAGCTATACAGCTATACGCACGAGCTGCCTCGACCGGAAATGGACCTTTTCCGAGAAGCGTTCTGCGCACGCGCGAGCGCCTGATGCCAAGCGGCGGAAGTGTGCACGAAAAATCGAGGAAATTCGGAAGGAGGCTGTGGATCAGCGAGTAGAAAACGTAATTGCAGCATACATATAATTGTGTTACCCAAAAAGAAAGCGGACGGAAAGAATAACACGACGTTTAAGTGGACGCCACAGATGCCCCACTTGGACGGCGATTGGGCACGCCCTGCGTTGCTCAGAGAACGAAGAAACTGGTAGCGTAGCTCCCATTATCGACTGGTAGCGCAGGTAGGTCCTTCCTCGATTTTAGTTCGTGCAGCCACCGCCTGGTGCCGTCGGTATGTGAAAAAGGTCCATTGCTATACGCACGACGCGAAACTTGTTTAAAACAAATGGTTAGAACGAGTTTCCAAAGTAATAGCGTAGCTCAGACATATATATATATATATATATATATATATATATATATATATATATATATATATATAGAAGTAGCGTAGTTTAGAACTTTAGGTGCTTGTGAGGCGTTGCTCAGTGATCCACATGAGCTCTCCGCATCGTGCGTATAGAAAGGTAGCAGTATAGCTTTAGTCTTTGTTATAGCTCTTGGGTCCGTTATTTCCACTGGTTTCCAATGGCCCTCAGCGGCTGCTACTAAAGTCACTGGATTCTGAGCTTCTGAAAAAGTAGCGTCATTGCCTTCCAAGCAGAACGCAGATATTATATTTTGTTTCACCTTACAGTCCGGGGTTTCCCCAGGAATTAAAATTGGGGAAGGGGGTAGGAAAAGGGAGGAAGGGGGGGGGGGGGCGAGGTAAGTAGGGGTAGGCACAAGCAGGCAATTTAATTTCTCTAATTACTTCACTCCTTTTTCCACGAATTTTTTCTTGCTTGGGGGCAGAGATCCATGCGTGGTGCCCGACAATTTCTGGAACTCTACATTCAACATGTGACAGTTTGCGTGAGAAGAAAGCATAAATTAAAGCAAGAAGCAACATCAGAAAATATCAGTCACTGTATCAATACTGTGATATTGCAATGAATGTCAATAGCAAATATATATTCGACCAAAGAAGAATCTGCCAGCACAGAAACGTTTCCACTATTTCGAAGAATCGTCAGCGAAAATAAAAGCTTTCTTTTTGCTGTGTGTTTTGCTATCAGTACAGGTTATCTCACAGCATAAAAAAGGGCCCCGTCTTCCCACGTAACAAAGGAGACTGCTGTACAAAATATAGGTGGTCCAAGTCACCAGGCTCGATCTAAAATGGACCGTAAAAGTTGACACCTGCACGTAACGATCTAAACTTTTCGTCAAAGGTGTATTTTACAGGTCGGTTTTTCTTGTAAATTTACAAAGCATAGCTCTCTTTCTGTAAAAAATAAGGCCAAGAAACTTGCCAGGGTCTACGGCGGGCAGCGACGCAGACGACAGGGGTCCAGTAGCGGGGTGTGTTGGGCGTTCGTATTGATAGATGGCGCTACGAGCGCTACTACCTGCCCCCCACTTTCCAGTGTCCCTGTATGTCTGACATGTCCTCAACCTAGCTGCCAGCAGCTTTAAAGTCAATTTTGAGATTGGAGCAATAAATTGTTAATTCTTTTATTTAAAAATGGTCCCATGAAATGATTATCAGGGTTTATGCCATGACTGCAGCGAGCACATTCAATGGAGAATATAGCTCCCCCTCTGTGTCTACTCTTAGAATGTTCTCAAAAGTGTGATTTTTAATGAAATACAAATTTTCTCTCATTTCAGGTGCGTTAAGGAAGACGAGTTTAGCAGGTCGCCGGAAAAAAACAGTTGACAACACACAATAAAAAAAAAAAAAAAATTAGCTTTGTTGTTTTTATGTTGCATTCATTGTTTACACATAATTTCATGTTAAAAACTTTAATCAACAGATGTGAGGTATAAAAGGTCCTGTACACAATTAGAATGAAATATAAAACTAAACCTGAAGTTGTTTTGTTAGGAGTACAAGCAGAGTCTACTGCTAGATGCACATGCTGCCTGCAACTCTAAGAAAACTGCTAGTATAATGTATGTGGTTCCCGAGTTGACAGCAATTATTTCTTAGAGAAGCCGTATTTCATGTGGCATATATTCGAAGCGTCTCAAGGATGTCCCGAATCGTACGACAAATCGGTCGCTTCACAAATGAAAATGCGACTTCGAGCATCGCCACGGGTTTCCCAACGGTCGTCCGCCAAATTGTGATGGGTGCTTAGTTGTTTTCACAAGACATTCTTTCTTTTCAAAGTTCTTCAGAGGTTGACTCGTTTGCCACGGACGTGGCGTGCACGTACCTTCCAGATGTCCTGAAATGGGAAACATACTATCAGTGCAAATTCCTTTGAAAAGATGGCACATGAAATGATTTCAACAAAGCGGAAGTGGCAACTGTTCCAACAGCATGAGCTTGAAGCGTATGCTGCATTCGCGAACCTGTTATAGCGGCGTCCCACCAGAGCGACAGACAATAACAACAGATGATGACACACGAAGAGTGACAAACGACGCTAACAGATGGAATGTTTGTTGTAGTCAGCCATCCCACCTAGCGGACGCGACGTAGAACACAGGGTCAAGAAAAACCTGCTTCTGAAAACCGGAGTTGTCAACAGAACACTTCAAAATACACAAACAAGCAGAGTCGGTTGATGCGTTTTTCACATTCCGCTCTTTGGGCGGAAAATGCGCCGACAAACACGGTGAAAGTAGAGACAATTGCTTTCTTAATTAAAGCTTCCGGTTAGTCTCCATTTGCCGTTGGAGACTTTCTGCAAACCGTCGTGACTATCGGCGCCAAACTTTATCCGAACTAGTATTCCTGAATCGTACCTTGTTTGGGTCATTCGAGGTAAGCACCACGAAATTTCACGCCGATTTAGAGGATGTTTGTGTCCAAATGATTGAGGACCGTCGTTTTTTGGGGGACAAACGGTATCCTGACTATCGCAGAGCGTGATGGCAAGTCTCTTGCCTGCCAGAACGTCTTGTCCTACTTCAAGGTGAGCGGTCTTTACTTAGGTCAGTCTTCAAACGTCGGCGTATCCATCCCGATGCAGGGACGTAAACCTCGGCGTCTCGAAGCACTAAATCGCGCACCAGGTTTTTGCGGGCAAAACCAGCCACAGCAAATTCCCTTTCGCAACATGACCGCCAGCGAGCGAGCCACGAGCACTACGAGCTGTTGAGGGACTGGAACGAGTAGAATGCCCAGGTGGCCACCAAGGCCTTCTCCCAAGGTCGAGCTGCCGAACGAGCCATGGGAGGAAGGTTGGGAAGAGAGGCAGCAAAGGGTACAGGCAGGTGAGAAGGATAAGTTTGTCTTTGAGAGATGTTCCTTGGTGGGACTGCTTGCGGCGCTTCAGGTTGGACGACAAACAAGAATTTGTCCACGTTTCGCGGCACATGGCAGCGGTTGCCGGGGCTGTTTGTCGCTACAGTGGGACGGGATCAGCGACGTAAAACTTTGTGGTGTCGCCAGACAAAGAACGGCGTTCGTCGCTTTAGTGGGACGAGGCTATTCCTGTTTTTTTTTTTGCATTGTAAAACGGGAGCACTCGTGGCATCTAAGTGCCTTCGAGAAACGGTTGCCCGATAAGTAGTCGTGCCACATTATAAAAGGATGACGATCACGTGCATTGTCGTAAAAGGACATCAAATGCATGACAAATGTCAGTCACTGCATCAAGGCTGTTCCTCTCAAACATTGCACGGTTACTGGTTGGCCAACTATTTCTCGTACAGTTTGGTAAGTACCATACTATGTCGGTCAACCAACTGGCAAAGTCGCTTAATTACACAAAGAGGGCTTTCAGACACATGACTCGTTGATTGAAAACATGTTTTTAATCCTGGAAGACCGAGTATGGTCACAACTGGCTCATGAGCCACGTGGACAGAAAACCAGCAGCACGACGAAGAATAGTAAGGTTCTCGATGGATGGTGTTGTGTGTGTGTGTGTGATAGGGAATTCTCTTGGTAGATTTGGAGCGATCCAAAAGCGCTCCATGCCGCGCCTTTAGTGCAGTAAATGCAAGCATGAGTTCGCACGCGCAAGAAGATACCACTAAAAATGTGCTCCAAGACCGCTCCAAATGCACTAAGGGAACTCGCCATTAGACAACTTTCTATATAGTAAAAATAGCAGGCTAAACTATTGGTATTGTCCCGTACTGGACGATACCGATCAAGGAAGAGGCAGCCGCAGAAAACGCGGCGTGGATGGGTCACTTTCAAAGGTTACGAGACAAGCATGCATTTAATGTGAGTACACAATGGTAAGGAAGCCTAGTGTACCATGCAGATACCATCTATACTTTAAGTTTTGTTACGAGAATGCCTTGATTCGGGAAATGAAATCTCTTACTTCGTATTTGTTCATAGGAATGCCGGGGAAGCGTTTGTGGAAGACCTCCAGCACTTCGGCTGCAATGGGTTCTTGGACGGTCCCGCCAATATCCACGTACTGGCACTCCGAAGCCGCATAGTGGCACGAGATGGCCTGAAAAGAAAAAAAGGATGGCGCTGAAGACGTCAACTAGGCTTCTATCCGACATCAAAATCTCTTGCTACCCACCATAAAAAAAAGAGGACCCCAGAACTTTTTTGGTACTTTGGCCAACTAGGGATCGAGATATATGGGGTGTTGCTTTCTGAGAAGAACCAGAATTAAAAAGAAAAAAAGAAGCTTGTGTTATGCTTCGTTTCAGCTTCCGTCCGAGCGCAGCCAAAGCTACGTGTGGCCGGAGCCAATCACACACGCGATCTCGCCTGCACTTTTGTATCACTCCGCTCCGCCACTGGTCGTCCGCGCCGCCCGCGCTCGCCGAGTATTTCGTCTGCTACGGGTGTACCAACGATCTCGTCTGGTACAGGTTCAAAAAGTGCCCTTTCACGTGCTGAAATTTAGTCACAGGGGATGTCAGCGATGTCAGTACGTAGGCTGGCCGCTGGCGTCTGTGTCCGAGCTTTGCACCTGTTCGGTACTTCGGCATAGTTTCGAGATGTAAGTACACATTGCAAGGTACCCGATGACTCGCGGCCGTTGATGTTTCCTTCTATTGTCTGGATATACCAGGGCTCGAGGCGCAGTCCTTTCCACCAGCTTCTCGGCGTTCAATGTGATCGGCAGGTAAAGGGGTGCCTTGATTTCACCGCGTATCAGTGAATTGTAGTGGCCCGGACGCTTTTCTTGTTTACAACGCATTCGCGG
This sequence comes from Ixodes ricinus, assembly GCA_037355805.1. Classification (NCBI taxonomy): domain Eukaryota; kingdom Metazoa; phylum Arthropoda; class Arachnida; order Ixodida; family Ixodidae; genus Ixodes; species Ixodes ricinus. The sequence goes on from JAZHYW010012555.1 coordinate 15,640, forward strand.
TACGACGCGGCCGGGGTCTCCTGCCCAATTTGAAAGTAGACATTCATCACGACCTTTCGCATCTGACGCCTAAACTTGCCTTTGCGAAAGGACGTTGAAGCGACTCGGTGAGGAAAGCAGCGAAGCACATAATTAAACCATTACGGGAAAGAAATCACACAGAAAAACCGAGCGTTGCAGCCGTGTTGCCAGCGGATGTACGTGTTTTCACCAAAGCACATGTATTGACATATATTAATAAAAACATAAACTTCAAATATTTAATTCCTTTAGTTGCAAATGATTGTCAGAAGTACAGATCTGGAATATTGTGCAATGTTTACGCACAAAATAGTTATTAAAAAAAATAATACTTTTGCGGACTACTTTGTGGTGCGTAGGAATGCTCTTCTCGAGTTGCGAACCGTCCCTCAGCCTTTGGCTGCGCTCGGACGGAAGCTGAAACGAAGTATAGGGTGGTTTTTTTCTCATTTTTTTTAGCACTGGTGTTAAGTTGGGAGCCTGTGACGTCACCCTAGGACAGTGGTGAAATTGCGACTAATCGGACAGCTAATCCAGTAAAACATTTTCTGAATTTTCAGTCTACGGGCTGCTTCGGTGGGATCATTTAAACTTTAATCCATGTCAACGAAACAAAATTCGGCTGTCTCTTCAGGATTTTTTAAAGGCATTCTAAATGCATTGCTACTGTAGGGCCTCTTTGCACTCCTCCTTTGTGGGCACAGTAAGGAGGCCACTCAAGGGCCTATTCAAGGGTCCGTGAATATACAGTAGGACACATTAATTCAAACTCCAGGAGGCCACAAATTTTGCTTGAATTAACAGAAATTGATTTAAACGTGATGCAAGATAAAATTATAATTTGCCATATGAATGGCTACACATACAAAGCAGGTATTTAATGATTTCCTCTAATGGGCCTACTGATTGTAAGCAGGTATGCCACACATGAAACATTTGTGAAATGTATACCATAACTTCATTTATCCCTCAAAAATTTTTATCGTGCGCACTCAAAACAAAATTAAGTTTGTTCATCGGGCCTAGAAGCTGTCTAAAGTGATCTATTAAGCAGGGGACACGTGAGCGGTAAAAACAGGCACCGCGTGGCAGTTTCTATTGGGCAGGAGATCGAACTATAGGGGGCGCTCTGACCCGTTTGCTTTCCCCACACCCGGTGTTTACTCAACACAAGGCCTGTGCGCATGCCCACAGGCCTTATGGACATGTCCAAGTCATCTTCTACAATAGAGCGCGGGGCACAGTTTAATGTAAAAAATACTAACAATCGACGAAGCGACGTTAAGTGCCGGATCTATCCTCAGAGAATGCGAGCTTGACCCACTTCGGCTTTTGTGCTGAGCTGGGACCGTGCATGCTGCATTGTTCATGCAGGCCGGAGTGGAAACAAAGAGCCCCTCCTCCCCCTCACCGGAGAACACGAACTCCAGCCGAACGCTGACGCCACGTTCGGTTATGTCGGCCGAGCGTTGAGTCATTGTATTTGTTGTCCCCATCCGTGTAGTTCTAAAGTTAACCGCTTGGGGCGTCACGGTCGCTCCTCCTCCCCAATAGCAAGTTGCACGGACGCTGTGATGTGGACTAGTGCCATACCGCCACTTCACAGCGTCGGCGCAAGTTGATATGGAAATTTCTGCGTGGTGCCCGTTTTCATAGCTCACGTGTGCCCTGCTTGAGCCCCGTTGAGTGCGCTTGTCACCGTGCACCGGCGCACCGCGGAGAAGCAACAGCCGCGGAACCCAGAGCCGTGTATAGAGAGGGTTTGGCCATTCATTGGGAAGTATAGGAGGCAAATGAGGAGGCACCATTGGCCAAAAGCGTGCTGGGCATATTCCAGGGCGTCTTCACAAGTGAAGCCAAGCCAAGCCGCTCTTGTAGGTAATGGCTGCAATTGCGTGGTTGCGGAAGTGATCATCAACCTTGAAACCGAACGTCGCGCACGCCTAGCTAAGCTGGGGTCGAGGAATTGCCCAGCCCTGGACGTGCTTCATCCATCGGATGCATTGATGTCAACAAACACGCCGTTGTCTGTGATCCGCTTTCGGACAGTGATATCGTGAAAGTGGTTAGGCCTAAGAACGGTCGCATCGCTCTCCGTGCTGAGCGAGCTTCGTAGAGCGCTTTTTCTTCGGCAAAAGGTACGCCAAAAGCGCCCCTAAAAAGGTTTGCAATTTATAGTCCAACCGCCACCACCGAAGCCCGCTCGCACAGATCAAGTTTCGTTCACGGAGAGGCTACCAGACACTCTCAGCCTGCAGCGCAACGCGCACCTCGCTGTGCCGTTCTGCTGCGGATTAAATAAACGCATTTACCCGGAGTATGTGAAATTAGGCCTAACCGCTTTCACGATTTCACGTCCCGAAAGCGGACCACAGACGACGGCTTGTTTGTTGACATCAATGCATCCGATCGGCGAAGAATATCCGGGGCTCGGCATTCCTCGACCCAAGCTTCGTCAAGTGTGCGCGACACTCGGTTTCACGGTTGATCACTTCCATAACTATGGCAACTACGCACTTGCGGCCGTAACGTGAGCCACTGCGAGTGTGACGTGAGCGGCCTGACCTGGCCTAGCTTGCACTTGGCTTGGCAGCAAAAGAAAACTGGCTTGGTGGCTTGCTAAATTGGACGCAGTTCGAGACTCGCGGATCCGAAAATTGGAAATGCGTTGATTAAGGGAGGGGGAAAAAAAAGTCAAAATATTGATGCCCGTTGTGGGGGGTGCGTTTATCATGCGAGTAAATACGGTATGCCACATATGGTAATATAGAAAAGTGCCCCGTATGCACGTCTGTGTGTGCAAACAAAACTTATTAGCAAGTCGAATCACGGAAAAGGCTAAAAAGCATACTCTGTTCGAGATGACATTTTTATACTGTTTCTTCTAATACACTGTCACGAGGAATAATTTTTTGTTTTCTTGCACTCGCTTGGTACTGATTTCACGATCACGAGCAAGTTCCCCATAAAAACGGGACATTTGTTTATATTCAGACAAAATGACAGGACGGTAGAAATGAACCTTTAAAACAGGACGTGTGGTCACCCTAGTCATAATGTCACATGACATCACATGATGTCATGGTGCTGCCATCCCATGACATCACAGTGCCACGTAACGTCATAGTGTCAAATGACATCACGTCGTCATTAAGTCACCTGACATCATGCCATCAATGAAGTCGCAAGACAAATGACACCATGGTGTTGCACGACGTCATTAAGTCACGTAATATCATGGCATCAATGAAGTCGCGTGACATCACAATGTCATGTCACAACATGATGTCCATGCGACTTCACAGGGTCATGTGATGTCACAAGGTCACTATCATCGAGGCTGCATGCCACGGACAGAAACTCCCCGAGGCTGGCCCTATAAATTCCGGGTATTTAGAAGATCTTTCGGGAATTTGACGTCTTTTCAAGTTTCCCTCTGGGCTCGTCGGGGAGTTGGCCCACCTTTCGGAAGCCTTTGGAGCGGTTGGCGCCCGATCCGTGGATCAGCACGGGGTGAAAGAAGACGGTGTCACCGGCCTCCATCTCCAGGTACACCCGCTTGTCCATCACAGACTCCGGCAGCTCCTTCACTCCGTGGTACATCTTGTTCACCCCTCCCTGCTCAGACAGAGATGCGTGTGGAGAGGTGCAGTCAAGTGAGGAATTAAACTGGTTTTGATTATGGTGGCTGAACCCTTTGTATCAGATGATCACAGGCCAAAGAACTGGATCTATAGTCCAAAACTAAGAAAAATATTAAAAAGCCCACTGTGAAATCCCGTAAGGGCGCCCTCCCCGAGAGATCGCCCGTCCCGTTTTTCTGGCAAAATATCCCTAACATAAAAATTCCGAAATATCGCCCAGCCCCCAATTCCTGTTGGACGTCAAGAAATGTCCGACGTGAATCACGCATCAACAGCGCGATCTGCGGTACCGGTGCGTCCGAGAAGCGAGTTCATAGCGGGTTTCCGCGTTTTTATCTGCGATCTATCTGCGCACGTGATATTGGCTCCCGTAACACGCGAGTTTTGCCCGCGTGTATATCGCATTGTGAAATGCGAATCTGCTGCGTTCGCGATTTGCGGTATCCATTCCTGAGTTCGTAGCGGATTCCCGTGTTTTTCTCCACGATCTGCGAGCGCGATATCGATTCTTAGCTGTAACATGCGCGAGTTGTTCCCGCGTGTATATTGCATCGTGAAATTCGATTCTGTTGCGTCCGCGATCAGCGGCATTTGTTTCCGTGACATGCGAGTTTGTAGCGTATTCCAGCGTTTTTGTTCGCGATCTGCGCGCGCGATATCGGTTTCCGTGACAGGCAAAATTGTAGCGGGTTCCAGAGTCTTTATTGCACCATGAAACTTGGATCTGCTGCGTCCGTGATCTGCGGTATCCGATCCCGTGAGATGCGAGTTCTCAGCGGGTTTCCGCGAGTCCTTCGCACTGTCAAACGCGAATCTGCTGCGTCGGCCACTTGCGGTATCCTTTTCCGTGACACAAGAGTTTCTAGTGAATTTCCGCGTGTTAATCGCATTGTGAAACGCGGATTTGTAATTGTGTCCGCGATCTGCGGTATCAGTTCCCGCGTCACATGGTTTGTAGCCGGTGCCAGGATGTTTATCATTAATTTTTGATGAAGTTTTGCTGTGGCACTCCAAAGATAGCCCATCCCATGTTTTTCACCATTTCTCTCTTCATTCTGGGTGGGCGTTCTTACGGGATTTTACGGTAAGCACTATTGCCGTGGTAGCCCTCCCTCTTCACGGTTTCAACCCGACCAGTCTTCGTGTTGCGATTGCTATTGCCTCGAGGGCACGGGCAGTATCACACACAGAGTCGGTGCAACAAATCTCGCGAAACGGGTGTCCATTATAACTAGGTCTTGGTTTCCTTCAAATCGTGGTTTGGAAGAAAGCTAAAAAAAAAAAAGTAAGCAAAGGCACCACAAAGCCTTTTAATTTTTTTTTCATTTTAGCAGAGAGAAGGAACACTGAAGAGGAGGAAACCGCCAATAAGCAGAAAGTTGTGGGAGGGACTAGTCCCGCTTTTTTTCCTTGCACGATAGACAACGGGCCGTCTATATGGCACCCCGAAACGCGGAGTGGTCGGAAGAACCGAAGCGTTTCAAAGTCCTGCGAATGCAACACTTCGAATTCACGGGTAGCTGGATGCCGCAGAGTGAGGGTCTGTCGCGGACCGGCGACCCACCTCCCACTCGGGGTAGTCGTGCTCAAGTAGCTGTCCTTGGTGCGAACCAGGAATGGCCACCAGGCAGCCGTTCTCCCGGTTCACCCTCTCCATGGCCGTCCAGGCGCAGACGACGCGGTCCGCTGGCCGGAATGGGAAGTAGTACAGGTCCTGGTGCAGCGGGTGGCGCGACGTCAGCGTCCCTGCGGAGCGACGACGCCCGTTTGTGGACGTTGAAAGCCGCCGAACCTTACCGGGGTACCAAAACTCCGGCGCCCGAAACACATTTTCGACCGGTGTCCGTACCGTCCCGCCCGTGCATCGAAAGTTGCACTTTATTAGAATGAATTTGTGCGAGGACACCGGACAAAAAGCGGTCCCTGAGCGGCAACGAAATGTGTCGCGGGAGACGGCGTGTGGTGTCGTCGGAAGCCGCGATCCCCGCGGTCGGTCGTTGTGGGAACGACGGCAAAAAGGTGAGCAGACGCGAAGGTCGTCATTGTCGCGGCATTTTGTCCCGCTCAGGTCTGCTTTGGTTTCCACAGACTGCGTGGCTGCAGATGCGGCAGAACTGGCATCCGCTGCGTTCCCCTCTGCTGCAGTGCCACTGGCAGGATCGCGACAGGCGACAATGCGACACTTTTACGAAGTCGTCAGGGGGAAATTGAGGAACCACTTTTGATGTCGCGGTAGACGTGCCAGTCAGAGACACTCTCCCGGCGTCATGTAGGGCCGACGACACGACACCCGAACCGCATGCCGCTCTCACTTACCCACGTCGGGCGGCTTGTTGATGAGCATGGTGTGCATCGCCATCAGGTTGGGCCCACAAAACGACGTGGCATAGTCCAGAATCTGCGACGTGAGACGGTAGGTACACCTGAGTGGGTTGCATGGTCACCCCAGAAAGATGACCCGCCCCTATTTTTGGCCCGACTTGCTATTTAGATGGCCCCCTCTTAGTAATTGTTGGAACCTGGCCAATGATGACCTCAGCAGAAATGGTGTCACTGAGCCACGACAGGACATGAGCGAACGTTGCTGACCGCGAAAAACAGTCTCTAGTTGTGATCGCAGGGAGGGGGACTCCCTACGGTTGCAAGTTTCGCAGGTCACAAAATCTAAAACTGGCATTTTCTTCAACTTCTTTTGGTCGCACACTGACAGTCAGCTCACTCCTCTTTTTTACCCAATTTGCTTTCGATTTTAGGTGGGCTATCTCTCGGGGTATTCTGGTATGCAGTCCGGACTTGATGCCAAAATTTCGGAACAAACCGTCGTATTATTAAAATGTTGCAGATGATTTTCGAAAATCTTTCGACGGAAAAATGGGGCCCGTTCTGCGTAACTGGCGCTATTCGGCCCCACTGAAATCTCCAGAAAATCTATAGTAGTTTTTTAACGAGACAACGGTTGATTCTGAAACTTTGGCATCTGGTCGGGACGGCTAGCACTACACTAGAATGGAAACCGAGCGTTTGGCGATTCATTGTTCATCTTTGCGGCGACAAAACAAGACGCTGTTCATTGTTTTCGGGGACACACCGCACAACCCGAGTGCCGGGTTATACAGTGTGCGTATAACGGTGTATAACGTATAATTTTCAGTGTGCGTCAACATATAATTTGCAGAACTCCCAAGTTTGAGAAATGTTAATACAGTGCAATCCACTTATAACAACACCAGATATAACGATGTACCGCTTTTAACAATCAGTTTCTAAAGTTTCTAGACTATACTCTGTTTCACCTTGTGTTGTACCGCAGGAAAGGCTACAAGCGCGAGCTTCTTGCTCTAGGGCACATCTCGGCGGCACAAGCTCTCGTGAACCAAGGACAGCTGCCAACGCTATGAGCTCGCGCTTCTAGCCTTCGCTGCGGTACAACATAAGGTGAAACGGGGTATAGAAACGTTCAGTTTCTGGTCCAGATACAACGATAATCGGTTATAACGATTGAATTTTCGGGTTTTCTCATTATCGTTATGGTATTGGCGACTCCAGTGAAATCGACGCCGCGTAGCGGCAACGCCAAGAAGCTCAGAGAGGAGGTCGTTTCGACTCTGTCGTCTGCTATCGCTCCTTGGTTCTCGCATAGGCAGCAAAGAAACAAACATCGTTTTCAGTAATTATTTTTACGATTTCGCCATGTCATTCCTACGCTCTGACTAGAAGAAGGTTACTACCGTTGAAGAATCGCCTTGCTTTCATATCTAACTCCGATTTTACGCTGCAGGGCAAGACATATCTGGTGGTCCGCGTGTTGAACGACGAAAACGACCTCCTTTCGTCCGCCATTTTGCCTGATCAGCGCGCCCCCTATAGTTCGCTGAAGTCGCGAATAGCTCATTATCGTTCTAAGTGGATTGCACTGTAGTGGGCACTTGTACAAAGCGGGCACTTCCGCAGTATTTTTCGGCACGTATAAATGCCAAGTGTTCGGTGGTTACCCGATAGGTGGTGACGGGTGTTTTCTCGTCGCAAGAGATCCCGCGGGGTGTTAAGATGGTCGGTCATAAGCAGTCGCAAGTGTGCGAACCTGCCCTAAAGGACATATCCAAAGGAACCAAAAAATATTTTTAAACAGCCTGGATGGAAAAAAGATATAAAATGAATTTACAACAAAAAAACAAAATATTTTAAAGCTATATTTACGGCACGAAACGAATTTGTAGTTGGCGCCCGCGAAAAGTGGCTACTAGCAGTAACGTGACTGACCACTAGTCACATGGTGCTTGCGCTCTTTCAGGATCTTCCTATGGGCTCTAAAAGTTACTATTAAGTAACCTTTAAAGCTCAGTTACTAAAAGTTACTATTAAGTAACTTTTAGAGTCCATAGGAAGATCCCGAAAGAGCGCAAGCACCACGTGACTGCTAGTAGCCACATTTCCGCGGGCGCCAACTACAAATTTGTTTCACGCCGTAAGTATAGCTCTAGAAATATTTTGTTTTTTTCGTCTTAAATTTATTTTATGACATTCTTTTTCCATCCAGGCTGTTTTTTTCCTTTGCTTATGTCTTTTAAGAGTACTTATAGATCATAGCGGAGGTTTGTGGGTACGAGTGGATCGCGTGGTGTGGCATGCGACGTCGGGACCCACCTGCGGCAGGGTGCAGTAGCCGAAGAGCACGTCGTCCATGTACAGCTCCTGCAGCTTGTTGATGACCCTCTCGTCTGACTTGGCACCCAGCAGGGCGACGTCCTTCATCACCACCAGGCCGGGCACCTTCACCTTCCCGTCCGCGATGCTCTGGAAGCGGTTCCTGCAAACGACGCACCCGTCGAGTCAGGGTCCGACCAAAACTCTTCGTGGAAACTGCTCCGGTACCATTCTTTCCCCCTCCTTTCCCCCTCTCTTTGTTTCCCCTTGCCTTGCTGGACTCTCAAACCATCCTCAGGTCATGCTTTTTTTTCAATGCGAACGCTGTTTTGTTTTATTTAATTGTAAAAATTGCGCGAAATGTGCTGAAAAAAAAAAAGCCACCTTATACTTTACATATGAGGTAAAGTGTACTCTTTTTCTATTATAAAACACTGAAATTATACAATAGCTACGTCGTTTCCTGCCTCCCCAGTGTAATGCCCATTGGGTGATGTAGGTATCAATATAAATAAATAAATAAACAATCTGCCAATGAAGCAAGTCAGTGGAGAATATATAAAAAAAAAACACCAACAGAGCAGCAGAGCATTTTGAAGAGTGCGACCCACTTGTAAGTTTCCAGGTCTTTGGAGCCCACGAGGCCTGGTATGACAATGAAGCCATTCTCCTCGTAGAACCGACGCTGGTCATCCGAGAGACGGGTGCTGTCCAGGGTGTAGCGGAACCCGCCGCTCGACTGATTGGCTCCAATCTTCTTGTTCACTTCGTCCAGCTGTGATCGGGCAGTGAAGATCGGTCACGGTAAAGATGCAGCACAAGCCAGTCGTAATTTCGTAATAAGTTTTTACTAACGAACGAGCAGAGGTAGAAATTATAAAGAACAATATGGCTGAATAGTTGGCACAACGATGTATGGATGACGGTAATGGGGACTTGTTTAGTAGTCGTGCGTTATGACATAGCACTCTGCATGGAACGTCACGATTTATATTCATTGATAATGTCGCAAATGCCAGACAGAGAGACAATGAATAACGAAACAAACTATACGTTTAATGTGGCAAACTTGAGCCAAGGAACAAAAGAAAAAACAAGCATTGACGTATCGGCGTGACAGCTGGTTTGAGCGAGCCTGACTCGGCAAGGCCCTCGGGACTCCTTTTCTAGGTTATCTGGAGTGTTCGAGCGTCAAACATTCGAGGTAAGAGTAAACATTTAACTTCTAGAAAAATGAAGTACAATCAATTGATAAATGTTATCTCAAACGCCGGGCATCGAACCCTTTAATGCCTACGTGGGAGCCGCGTGCGCTCCCTCTCGGCCACGCACGCGGCAATGTTGCAGCGTAAACAGTGAAAACCTAGGTGGAAGTGAGAAGATTAGGTGCACGCAACAATGTATAATTTCAGCTTTAGTTTTCGCAACTCAGGCTCTTCTGAACCATCGTGTTGACCTTACGAAGACGGCCTAAAGCTGAAGTCGCAAAAGTGAATCGACGACTTTACGCGAAAATCTGCGGTAGCCTTTAAATGCCTTTTTTTTTTTTTAAACAAAAATGCTACATTTTGTTATGGATGCACTGATGTAAATGAAAGAAAACGTAAGAGAAATAACAAGGAAGATGCAGGCAAGCTAGTGCAGCTTTGAAGATTTTGGAAACCCAAGATTGAGGAACAAAACGAGGACGACGGACATGACACGCATGCAGGTTTCAATGTCAGCCGCGACGTCTATTTCCTCCTTCCTGGCTGATGAGCAAAACCCACAACTGACCTTGAGATGGGCGAAGCGAGTCATCGTTGCACCAAAGCACTGAAATGTCCACACACAACCACAGCCCTAGCTCCCAAGTTTGCAACTCTGAAAAGTACAGCTTTTCGAGGCCGTGAACTTGGGAGGGTTGTTGTCCGTATGGACATTTGGGTTCCTTGGTGCGATGACAATTTACTTTGCAAGTCCGAAGGTCGGTCACGAGTCTTCCTTATAAGCTAGGAAAGAGAAATAAACGTCGCAGCCGAGATTGAGATCGTGTGTGCCGTCCCCTTTTGTTCCTCGGTCTCGGATTTCCAAGACATAAAACAAAAACGTTAAGGTGTTTTTACTTGGGGTGCTGCAACTGAAAACAACCCACAAGGAGGGTATTCCTAGCGGGTACAGTTGCGGCACTCTGAGTAAGAATGCACCTTTGTGCTGCTTGGAATGAAATATCCGGCAGCTTCCTACATCGATTGCCGCGGGACCTAATGCCCGTTCACACACTTGCAACTCTTTAGGACCACGTGTTTTACAGCCACTTGATCTCTTTTGGGATGAGAGAGAACCGCTGCTGTCACCTTTCGGTGGCCGAGGAACACTTAGCAATCCTGTATATTTAATTTTTTTTTCTCATCATTTTTTTCTTGCTTGAAAATTTTTTGTCATATAATAAACAACCAATTTTTGTGGGTAGTTTTAATCTCTCAAACACCGCAGAACCTTTGCTAGTGAAATGCAGTTCCAGGGTCACCACATGGATGGCGGCAACACGCTAGTGCGTTTTCTTGTCGTAAGAGATCTTAGGAAGATTTAAGGCACACGGTCCTAAAAAGTCGCAAGTGCGCTACCGAGCCTTTTAAGTCCAGAGACTGCTGGTTACTCTCAAAAGATGCCGATCGCGACCAACATCGGCGGGACTCTGCCCCGACAAATGCACTTCGTCCAAAACCGCAATCACAGTAACGGTTACTCACAATGTGCTTGTCCTCAAAGACGTTGATCAGCTGGGACATGGCGCCCCCTTGAGATGGCCGACTATGGTCTTAAGCCGTTCTTGGGCCATGTTCCCTACGAGACAGGGAAAACAATTCATGCACGATCCAGAACTAGACCGATTCCACAAGCAACAACATGCAAGCAAGAGAATGAAGTGTTCGACGTCGTCTTCTCCGTTCTTCGTGGGCGCGGGAAAGTGCAACTCTCAGTCACAATTACGATATACCAACAGACCACCGTGCGAACACACGTGCAAATTCCAATACCTACCGGGCCGAGAAATTCGGTTCAAGTGGTATGCGCACTTCCTGCCACTCTGAGATAGTTCGCAGCCACAATCGTTGAACCTAATCTCGAGCTCAAATGCCCCGAGTGCTGCGACACAGAGCTCATGTTCCACTGTACAGTGGCATACGTGCCACCCAAACTTGCACTTCTTGGCCACCAGCAGCCGCCCTGAGGCTATAGGTCGTTACAATTAATTTCAGCGGAAGCCTCTACAGACGTTTGCATTCATTGACCATAGTCACAAACAAGATGAGAATGGTGAGGCGTCTTTTTCAGATGCCCGGCACGCACCTGTTGCCTTCCACCGTGCACTAGCTCCGCATGCACGCTCAAATCTCACGAGACGCCGAAATGTTAACGAGCCTTGCGCCGGGTGCGAGACAACTGAGGGACCTCCCCGCCATTCTCAACGTGCCGCCAACTACAGCTAATCAAGGTAAACTACTCGGCAAGCCGCAGGGGACGGTTCCACCCAGGGCCCACGCCCACCAAGAAGCACAAGAAGCCTGGAAAGAACGGAGGTGTTATTTCCCGAAAAGGGAGAGACAGACTGACCTACCAAGTCTATAGGTAATCACCGACCGAGCAGCAGCCAAAGGCCGTACGGCGGCAAACCACATCGCTGGTCAGCTAGGCTTGCGTGTCGATCAGACGGCCTTCCCTGTGCACGAGCAACCGAGACCGCGTCACACCAACGTCCAAGTGCCCGCGCCCAAGCAAGGGGTCAAGTCAAGGTTATGTCGGGGACCATTCCACCGTCACCTTTGTTGTTGCCATGTTTTTTTTTAAATATTTATTTGATTGTACACTCAAGGCTGTTGAAAGTCAAGAATAGTAGGACAAGCTGCTCCCACAAAACCCTCAACTCTCTCCAGTTTAGCGGCGCGATTGCTAAAGAAGAGGCAAGTGGAAAGGAGAAATCCACCAATCATGAACAGAGAGCTTTGTGAGAGGGGTCACGCATTTCCTAACCTGCAACAGCCTATAACTGCGAAACTATATGGTTCGTATTACACTCCCCACAGTACCGAATACTCGTCAGTCCTACGGGACGCCGAGGCATAACCTTACCTTTTGCGGCGAGGAAGAAACTCTCTTTGGCGTCCTCCTTTCCCAAAATGCAACGGAGGCTGAATTTTCGGCGTTTCTCTAACACATTATTTGAAGCTATAATTGAAGTATCCTTGTAGGTCTGTGACATTTTCCCTATACTTTTGATGAAAATTAGAAGACAAAGGCAGAGGCTGAAGTGGTCCCTGACAAGTTTTGAAAAATGTTAGCGAAGCAGCTTTGAAAAACGTTAGTAACCATTCAAAAGCAGCACCAACAAGTCGCAAAACCAACCTCGATGCCCGCTAACATCCTACATAGACTGAGGAGCCATGTGAAAGGTAAGGAAAAGGTGTTAGTGTTGGAAACACTGAGTTGAAATTAATGACTAGACAGACATCTTAACACTCAGAGCTGCAAGGGGCTCATGAGTAGAAGTAAAGAGCCATCTTCTGCGTCTGAGCTCCCACGCCAGACTGTCATCATATCCGACGGCCCCATGGCACACTTACCGCAAAACCGTGGTTTCAGCAAATCACAATGAAACACAGTTTTCACCAGGGGCAAAGAGGCTAAAAACACTTTAGGTTCTTCAGATGTGTTTTTCATATAAAATCCAGAATAATTGGGTGGTTAGGGGAACAAATCAAGAGAGAAAAGCTAACATAAAAGTGAACTTAAGTGGACTGGGCTACACAAAGAATTGAGCTCACAAAGATTTCATTGAAATATTGCTAAAAATAAGGCATTATCTTCATTTCAGTCGGCGCATGAAGATAATGCTACGGAGTCTGGCAATTGCTGTTCGATTGATGGTGGAACATTTTAACGCCGATAAACTACTTTTAGGACCCCAGAGATACACAAGACTATTCCTCACACCTAATAATTGCGCTTAAAATATTTTGACTTGATTACTTAAAATTCATCTATTTAAAAATTATATACATTTTGCGATTAATGCATGGGCTGCCGCATAATTAGGATGTCGATTGCAGCGCTCTTTCAGGGATACAATTCTTTTGTGTTCAGCGCATGGCGGACTGTAAAAGGCTGGCTAAGCATAACAAAAGAACAATCTCATTCTGTCTGCTTTGCCATTAAAAATACATTATTTTCACGTTGCTTCCCTCGTTATTTTATGTCGCTCCACATCAACAAAAGGAATCACACTTTAACAGCCTGTACGAGAGGCGGTAAACTGGGAATAGGTGTCTAGACTTAAATAACTGAGCAGACTATTAAACGACACTTGTGTATAATCCCCTTTAAAGGAAGCTGAAACACTTCTTGAAAAAAAAAAAAAAAAAACGAGTTAGAGGGGAATTCTGGCGTATTTTTATCCCGTGAATCTGAATATCACATTCGTTTTCCTCGAAGATGTAACTAAACACGAGAAAACGTGAAAAACCTCCCAACAGTCGTGACGACATACTAGGATCTTTGGGCCACCAAGCGCGTGTCGCTCGTGTGGGCAGCTCGTGCAATTGCAAGCTTGCCAGGTATATTTTTCTGCACTGACCCCAGTCGTGACCTCTCTTCTGACCTTCTTGAAAATAGCAAGAGTGCGCGTGCATCTCTGGCAGGCGCTGAAGATGCGCGAGAGCAGAGATTCCGAAAACGCCTAGTGTGACGTCATGCCCCTGGAAGGAGGGGCTTTGGCGGTACTTTAAAAATTAATTTCTGCAGCCTACATGCACCAAATTGAAAAATAATCTCGATATTCATGATCCTGGCGACCGAATGAAGGCCACTGATGTGTTTTTTCTCAAATACAGAACCACCTCAGTTTCCCTTTAAAGAAAATCAAGGCTCGCTTAGGCAAACATACTCCGGCCTCAACTGCTAACGACTTCAAAGAAATATATGAAAAAGACCCTCTCCAGAGAACGGCAGAGCTCACTCACGTACAGACGCCCCTGTTCACCACATGGGTGGTACTGGCTGGCTGCCATAGTTATGCACATTGTTTACAGCACACGCTTGGAACATGGCTCCCATTTATCACCTGCAAACGACCTTCATTGGATGGAATGCACATGCCTGTACGTTCCAGGTGCATTCCAGCCAATCAAGGTCGTTCTTCGCAGACAACAAATATGAAGCCAATATTCTGAGTGTTTAGACAGCTGTACAAATCCGGCTTTGTCTTTAACATCAAGACCATCCTTCCTTGGATTGTTATAATTGTACAGTACAATTGACAAAACTAGCTCAGCTAACAAAAAAAAAAAAAATCAGTTACAAAAAAAAAAATGTAGGGGAAAAAGGGTTGTGACGTCACGGTTCAGCCCCGGAAAAAGTACGTGCTATGACGCAGCCGGGTGCGCAACGTTCAAGCGTGAAATTATACGGAGTATAATTTGAACCGTAGCGGCGAACAAAGGATAGCATTAAAATTAAATTTCTCCTCTTCCGTGTGTCGCGCATAGGAAAATGGAACAAGCAGACGTGCGTGGCGGTTCCCCAGCCTCGTAACGAGCGCAGAATTTCGTTTTTCTATCGGGATAAGACGAGTCTGAAGCGATATGCTATTCCTTCGTTTGTGACGCTTTTAATCTTCGTAGCTAGTCATGTATTTCGCGGGTGATGACAGCAATAAAGAGCTCGACACAAAGCACTGAGCACGGAATTCCCAGAAAAGCTTTGTCAGTTCCGTCCACCTCGCTCGAATTTTACGTCTGACCAGCTTTAACCCGTGAAAAGTGCGAAGAGCGGTCCGAAATGCAGAAACCTTTCTAGATGTCGCGACAACTACGACAATCAATCATTAGCGTCGTTAACTTTGGCGACGCGATCGCTGGAAACAGAGGGCCATGTCTTGTCGGCGTTTGTATACGTTGTGCAGCGACCTATATTTTCATTTTTCCCCTGTGCAATGTCATTGACCGGCCTCGATCGTGACATTTCTGGCTGGAGTCACCGTTCTCACCTGTTGCTGCACTCGTCGCACGAAAGTGAAGAATATCTAGAATGTCTACGTGCTATTCGGGTTCATCTAAAACGACCCCACTGCGTACTTTTGTATCGGTATCAGATTAGCTACGTGGAAAACAACCGAAGGGGATCGGTATAGATGTTCGGTTCTGGAACTCACCGTTGATCGGTGAAGACCGCAGCTGTCAAGGTCGTAGTTGCGTGTTGATCGCAAGAAGAGTGGTCGATCGTGAGCCGGCGTCCTTGTAGATCGTGAGCTGACTGACTGCTCGGTCAGGAAGGTTCACACAAGGAAAGTCCCGCAGGAGATGAGGAACGAGCAGACATTGCGCAAAGGCGCAAAAAACTGGCAAAAACGAAACTCGAGCAGTGTGTTCGATTGTTCTGTTTTCACGAGACAAAAGCACGTCGAAATACGTCATCTTAGGGCATATCTATTAAAATCTTTACGACACGCTGAATCAAGGTAACTAAATAAATGTTATTTGCAACGTGACAATTTTGATTTGGTAGTAATAAAAGTTACAATATGAAAACATATGAAAAGATAAAGGCTAAATTACCTAAATTACGCTAAATTATTACAAACACGTAGCAAACGAACGCGTTGAATGCTAGCGTCCCCTGCGCGACATTTATAGCACTTCTTACTTTATGTTTAATTATACTATATTTGTGCTAAGCTTTTAAAACCTTAAAAACACTGTACTTACCTATTTTATACGCTTTTTAAAATGTTATAAATAAAGTTAAAAAATCTTAACATAGGGTGGATGCCTAATGATGCTGTACCGTTTATAACGGGCGGTAGCTAGCGCTACCTAGCCCAGACACCGAAAGTATAATTCATTCCTTCTCCTTCTAAACCAATTTTCTCCCATAAAGTTCTGCTTGTTCCCGCTCTGCATTTTTTTAATTACTATCAGCAAAATAAACTTTAAAAAATCGAAAAGGGCAAAAAAAAATTTAGCGCTCAATGTGGCCAGCGCGGCCAACCGCGCCAGCGCAGCAAAGCCAGCAGAGCGGTTGGAGCCTGGCGTCACTTCCGGCCAACCGGAAGTCTGGGGACGTGGTTGAACAACATGGCTGGGGCCAAGTTTCAGTACGACGAAAGCGGCGGCACTTTCTTCTATTTCTTGCTCTCTTTCCTCGCGCTCGTGGTCATCCCGTGCACCTACTACTTCTGGCCCAAAGAGGAGCGCCCCGCCGACGACAAGAAGGGCCGACGATGCCGCTGCATCCACTGCATCGACAAGAGTTGCCGGCTGCGAGTCAACGAGCCGTGGCGCCGCACCAAGCAAAATGTCATCCGCGTCCTCTTGGTGCTCGGCTGGGCCGCGATGCTCGCCACGGCCTACAAGGTAGCCCACCTCGAACACGACTTCGTCAAGTGGGATCCGTTCGAGATCCTCGAGATCGACCCAGCGTCGTCGGAACGCGACATCCGCAAGGCGTACCGTAAGCTCAGTCTCATCTACCATCCCGACAAGGAGACCGGAGACGAGCAGAAGTTCATGCTCATCGCCAAGGCGTACGCAGCGCTCACCGACGAAGAGGCCCGCAAGAACTGGGAGACGTATGGTAACCCGGACGGACCGGGCGCCACGTCGTTCGGCATCGCGCTGCCGTCCTGGATCGTCGAGAAGGAGAACTCGTTGTGGGTGCTCGGACTCTACGCGGCGGTCTTCATGATCGCTCTGCCCGTGGCCGTCGGGGTCTGGTGGTACCGGTCCGCCAAGTACGGCGAAGACCAAGTGTTGTTGGACACGTCGCACCTCTACTTGTACTTCATCAACAAATGTCAGACGCTGACTCTGCGGAGGGTCATCATGATCCTCGCCGCCTCGCTGGAGTTTGAGAAGAGTCACAACCCGGAGGTAGTACTACGACCCACCGACGACGTGGAGCTGCCGGCGCTCATCAAGCAGCTGCCCAACTTCAACGAGAAGAACAAGGAGCGGCCGCTCTGCTACGAGTACAGCATCAAGGCCCGCGCGCTCATCTACGCCCACCTGCTCCGCATTCCCCTGAGCCCCGGCCTAGACGAAGACCGCCGGTACGTGCTTCGCAAGTGTCCCGCACTCCTCGCAGAGTTCGTGCACTGCGCGTCCCAGCTAACCATGCTGGGGTTGGCGGGCCGCATCTCGCGGATCCCCAAGCTGGAGACTCTGGAGGCAGCCATGCGACTCTGCGCGCTCCTGGTGCAGGCCCAGTGGGAGCACAGCCACCAGTTTCTCCAGCTGCCTCACGTGACGGAAGACCTGCTGAAGCACCTCAGTGGCCGCCGGCGCTGCATACGCAGCCTCCACCAGCTATGCGCGCTCCCTGCGGATGAGCGACGGGCACTGTTTAGGAGCCTCAGCGATGCCCAGTACGAGGACGTTCTGCACTGCCTGGAAGGGATGCCACTCATCGAGCTGAGCGTCCGGACGGAGGTGCTAGACGACGAAGACGAAGGAGTCATCACGGCCGAGTCGATTGTGACGGTCACGGCAACGCTGAAGAGGAAGCCGCTTCTCTCCAATGCACGGGAAGGACCGGCGCAGCCGGAGACGGAAGAACCATCCGGCGCGGAAGACGGCGAGACGTCCGCGGCCGGCGACGCCAAGGAGGTCAAGGAAAACTCGCCGCACGTACGGAACAACAAGCCCAAGGGCTGGGAGAAGTCACGAAACAAGAAGAAAGGTGGCAAAGGTGCCAAGGGGAAGAAGAAGGGGCCACCGCAGGGCAAAAGGGCGGTAAGCAGCAGGTCGCAGAGCTCAAGGAGGAACAGCAGCCGGCCACGAGAGACGAAGAAGAGGTGGCACCCGAGGACGACGAGGAGAGCAACTCGGAAGACAGCGAGGATGAGGGCCAGCGCAACCACCAGCACCACCGGCAGAGCCAGCAGAACCATGTGTCCGGCGGCGCCAAGTCTGCAGTTGCCGAAGAGGAGGACGACGACTGGCAGAGCATCCAGCACAAGGTGTCCAAGAAAGACAAGAACCTGGAGAAGAAGTCGCGCAGGTCGCACGGCGTCCACTGCCCGCTCTTCCCCGAGGACAAGCAGGAGTTCTGGTGGGTGTACCTGGTGGACAAGAAGCAGCGGAGTCTGGCCACGGTGCCCTTCCTGGTGACAAGCCTGGTGGACGTGGAGGAGGCCGTGCTCAAGTTCACGGCCCCGTCTCGGCCGGGCGTGTACAACTACACGCTCCAGGTGCGCAGCGACTCGTACCGGGACCTGGACGTGTCACAGAACCTCCGGCTGGACGTCAAGCCGGCCCAGAAGGTTGTGGAGTCGCATCCGCAGTGGGACATTTCGGAAGACGAAGCGGATCGGGCAGACGAGGAGGACAGTGCCGTCGAAGACTCAGACCTGGCGGCCAGTGAGGGCTCCGAGTATGAAGACTGATGGGCAACCGACATCGCTCGCTCCATTGCCTTTTGAAGACGCCGTCGCCGGAGACTACGGATCGGACTTTGGACGCTTCCTGGGGGGGGGGTTGCTCTGCTCGTGCTCGGTCGCTCTGCCGCTGCATTTTTAGGGGGCATCCGTCTGCCAAACTTCGTTGGGTCGCCGGCGGAGCGTCGAGGGACGAGCGTGGGACTTGATGCCGATGGACGATATTTAACGACCGGGGTGGGGGGGCCGCGGCAGCTTCGATCTCGTGTTCGGATCTGCGAGACGTCTTTCGTTCGGTTGATCCGGAGGAAGATCCACTCGTGCGGCAACGACGGGGAGGAGGGGGGCGACCTTTGGAGGACTCTAGGATTTTGGGCGCAGCCTCCCACCAACGATCGTCGGCATTATTTTTGTATTAAAAGTCGTTTTTTCAAAGGGTACCTTGTGGTCAAGCTCGAAATTGCTCCGGCAATGACATACTATGTTTAACTTTAGGTACAAAATGAACTTGTTGATAACAGTATCCACCATAGAGAAAATAACACAGAGAAGGGGACGGACGTCTTTGTTGTCCGTCCCTTTCTTGTGTTGCCTTCCTCATGGTGGATAGTTTGTTTTGCTGCATTGGCTTCAGTATTCGTCCAGCTGTGGCCTTTAGCAGGTCGTTTGAGGTTGCAGACGAATTCCTTGTAAGGACTGTATGTCAAATGCATTATTGCATAAAAGTTAGTTTCCAATGCTTGTCATATTCCAAGAGATCCAGTATGCTACATAGACCTTTTTCCATCTCCTTGGAAGTCGACTGTTAACCTTTGAAAAAGCATTGTTCTGACTTGGATATGACTGAAGGCTAACATGACATATCTTGACAAGTAGCGAAATCCAGCATATGGGGTCGGCGACTAAGCTCTGCAGGATTGTACTGAAGACAATGAAAGGAACTACATTAGTACAAAAATGTCTTTATTTCAACTCCTGGTGAGCATTTTCGAAAAAAAAAATGCCTATACACATCTTCCAGATCTTGAAGTAGGACGGTCCTTTCTCAACAATATGGCTGCTCTTCCACGTAATCAATCATCCAGGCCCACAAACTGACTCGTGCAACATGACTCCGAGAGCCGTGCACAATGCAAGAACATTCCAGACGCTCCATAATGCATGCACACCTGCTATACTAGGTACAACAGCAGATGTGCTTGCATCAGTATGTACACTACGAAGATAGTTTAAATGTTTCAAAAAACAAAGCCTTGCACCTCAGTGCAAAGCAATTTCTTTGGATGACGACATACGAATGTAAACCCCGAGATACCCAATCTAGGTCCTATCGGTACATTGATGATTATGGCGCGTCGTCTGCAATCTTTGGGTACAAATCCGTGACGTTTCGAAGAGGACGGTTTGCAACACCGAGCAGTGAAAAAGTAAAGTGCTGGTGTTGGTGCTAGTGTAAATATGGTTCCAGTATTAAATACTAGGGATTGATGGTTCCCTTAAGGCGTGTTCACACTGGCGATATGATCTATTCGCACGATAACTTTCATCGCAAAAGCGACCATCACGGAAAAAAAGCGACACGATGTGAGCAGTCGTTAGCTGACCAGACTTCCTGCGATGCGACCTGGTCGCGGAGCGGCCGAGCCAATCAGCGGCGTTTGGAGGGAGAGTTTTCGAGAAGCGACTCGCTCATCGCGCACGCCAGTGGGACCATATAATATTTTTGCAATGCGATCTAGTCGTTTCGCGCGACTGCTTTACATTGCCGGTGTGAACACGCCTTTACTGCCTATCATGAATCCCTCCACCAGTGATACTGATAAGCTTGTACGTGCCCAGGCCTAAGACCGCTATCTTATCATTAAAGGTAATGTACCAAGTATGGCACTATCGTGTGTTTCGTTTGCACACACCGCTTCCAGATAACCTTGTGGAGATGTGAAGTTGACCGAGATTGATGTGTCGATTAAGGTGCATCGAAGAAGTTTCAGAGTTTGTCTTCTAGGAATGCAACTTTGATCTACACGTTCCATGTTTTTTAAAACATAGCAGATTATTAGCAGTTGTGTTCTCCTCCGATATAAGAAGTTAAACACGCACAAAGGCCCACTCCCGGGATACAGACAAGAACGAGAAAGGCAGTAAAACTTTCCGTCGGGAATGATCTTCGAGATCACCTTAATAAATACCCCACGTTAAGGTACGTTCACGCAATGGCGCTTTCTTACGTTTTTTTATGTTACGTTGCGAGTCACCGTGACGTCTGTGCTTCGTTTGTTGTGCGCAAAGCTACTCCTTGAATTGGTTGCCACACTTCGTACAAAGCATACTTCACTGCAACTCGCAGTCGTAGCTCAATGTAAAGGGCTGTCCAAACAGGTCGCAGCAGATGCCGCACAGAGCAAAGAACAACACATGCGCTGCGAAAGTTCCGGCGTGCAAGTATGTTTTCAGTGAGGACATCACCCACGCAAACAGCCAAACGTTCCTCCTCCTCCTCGTCTCCTCCCCTTTCTTGTTTCTGGGAGGATGGGAACTAACAAAAACAGTGGAGGCCCTCACGACAGCCAGCAGAGTGTGGGACTGGCCGTCCAAACTCACGTGATGAGCACACTCCAAGCCTCCATCCAAGAACGCAAACGTAGAAAAGCTTTCCCCCCGAAAAAAAGAAAAACTGTGACCAAGTGGACCGGAATTGAACAAAGACCTCCACTTCTGGTACAGCAAACACCATGACTGCAGAGAATGCGTCCCGTTTGGACAGCCCTTAAGGAGACGTAAGAAAGCGGTATGGTGTGGACGGGCCTTCACACCCCACTATGACAGAGTTCGAAAGGCACCGAAGGAATACAAGGCAGTTTGAATACAGTGCCTCAAACATGTCTCCGAACAGTGTGTGGTCCCGACGCAGCAACAAATGACGTCCTGAAGGATCGCTTTCTTTGTTTATGCGGTAAACACACCAGTCGGAGACGCATTCTAGACACTGTAGTTTGCCCGAAATCAGCGCCGTTTTTCCGGCTCCGGATCTTTCACGAACAGCAGGCACTGGTCCACTCCGTCGGACTCTGAGTCGCTCTCTTCGTCGTCGGAGTCGGTGTGGTCCAGCTCGTCGTCAGAATCCAAGGTCGAGTCCGAACAACCCGTCGAGTCACTCGAACACGAACTGCTGCTGTCGTCGCTGTCTGTCGAACTGGAATCCGTCGTCACATCCGTCTGCTTTTGCGCTCCCGCGGAAGCAGGCTTGGCGGCTGCCGGTCCACTGAACTGCGGATCCAAAGCCGCAGCCAACGGATTGGAGATGCACAGCGCCCCCATGGAGGCTTCGACGGCGTTCACGGAGACGGATGTTTCGGCAGATGCCTCTTGGACGGCGAGAAGTGCTCCGGACTCAAGCTCGGATAGGTCGAGTCCCACGTCTTCTTTGTGGACCTTCACCTGCTCCGAGAGATCCAACAAAATGACAGATCAGAAGGGAGTACCAAAGACAGGTAATCCGGTAGCTACCGAGCCTCACAAACTTTGTTATCTCTTCTTACTGTATGTGTCCCCAGTCCCGTAAAAAGTTGCGTTAAAGGTCATTTTGGCTGTATCAATGCTTAAAGTTATAATGCTGCCACCTTGGGAGGAATCCCATTCTTTACATGCACTGTTGTTTCGCAGGGAAGTGGCTTTAGATGCTACATGAGGAGGGCATCGCGTGACTTTTTTGACGCCCAGCCATAAAAAGTATGATACTTACACCCACGTGGGGTGCACGTGACTCTGTTGCACACGAGGTGGGCGGTTGGTTGTATGGGATGTGGCCGTAAAGTTGAACCCGCTTCCGCCCGGAAGGGTTTACGTGAGCAAAGCGAAGTCGAGGAGGGCAAGGCCCCGAGGAGCAGACGACGGACCGCAATCAGCTTGTCGCGGTTCGTCGTGCGTCCGGAAGGTTTTACCAAACAAAACTCGAGGAGCAAATGTGGAGCGCGATATGTCAGCTGTGCGCGCCGGAGTACTGTGCTCGCTCCGTCTGGTAGGTTCAACGAGAGCAGCGTGAAGGCAAGACATCGATGGGCGGACGATGGACCACGACCAGAGGACGAGCCGAGCCGCCGAGCAGTTTGAGTAAACGAAAGTGTGTAGTGTTGCCGAGACCAAGTTTGGGCTTTGCAGTGTGAACGGCTGCAGAAACCTTCCGCGGCGAGTTTCGTACACCGGCACGCCCTTGTTGGATTACGTCCTGAACTTCGCAGTATTGTCAACTTATAAGCGGTTCTCTTAGATTTCCGAGAGCCGCCGAGCTGCTCAAACAATGGATTTTGGCCCTTTGTTGCAACAGTGACTGGACTTCATCGAAGTGGACTTTCGTTCGCTTCAAATCAGATGACTTCGACAGCCGTGCCAGATGTGCCCCTGCCAAGTCAAACCGAGTTGATCCGACGATGGTCACGATACATATTCATAAAACACCCTAGTCCAACTCAACTGCATGGTTTAATGTCGCTTGCGATGCATACCAAGAACACCCCCAACCGTACTGTGAACGCTCCACAAAATATTTCACACGGGCGTGCACAATCGCTGTCAAAATTCGTTAAGGAAAGACATAAGCCTAAATTTTAAATTTTTTAAAAAAATTCATTTTTTAATTTTGACGTTTTCAGTTTTAGAAACTAATTATACACCCTTACACCAAATTTGATAACCATTTAAATATTTACGTTGATATAAAATATTTTCAACACATTTTGAGGCAGTAACAAAGTAAAGGAGTTCAATGTTTGAATGCATTTTTCTCAGTTCCACTTTTTGCTGCAAATTTCATACGAAGGAATCTTTTGTTTGAAGGTGAAAGTATTCCGATACCACAATCAACATGTTTCTGAACTGAAATTTACTGGGGAATCGGGCTATCTACTTTACTTTGTTTTAAGTTGAAGTCCTCAGTAATAAAAAACTAAGTTTTCAAAAATTGACATAGAACAGATATGCATCTCATATTTTGAGGTAATAACTCTTCCTGAAATTTTTACATTTAAGTTATTAAAACCAGATAGACCGGGGTCCCATATTCCCCACTTTATATTCAAGCAGTCAAAACAGTGCTTAATAGCTTCATTTGCATATCATAGATTTCTTAATGAAGAGTGACACATCACCTTATGCATGTATGTAAATTTGTCCTAGAGAGCTGAAAGTTTGCACAGTACACCTACATCTGAAGCTAAATCTCCCTGCAAATTTCATTCCGATCACTTGAGTAGTTCAAAAGTTAGACCTCTAGCCAGTGTCCCCCCTTAAGTATTTAAATTTCTTTCGATGCAAAACACATTTCTCAACCAGAATGAAGTTACGCACATCGTTAGAATGCTGGTATCCACTGGCACGATAGTAACTAAGTGTAAAAAAACATAATTTCTTCAATCTATTGTTACACAACCAAATAAAAAGCAGCAGGCGCAGTCACCTGCCGCGATAATGAACAGAACCACGGTAGAACCTGGTGCCACTTAGTTCACAGACGCAACCATGTCCCATTCAGTGGTCACCTGTGGTTCATATTTGAAATTGGGAAGGAGGATGAGAAAGAGGCGAGCGACACAGGAGGATAGCCTGGGAAAGCTACGTGGCTGACGTCATGCCCTCTTCATGCGTGCATGCCTCGGGAGAGATGCTTTCCCCTCAGTACATTGCTGCACTGCAAAGAAGCAGCATCATCTTCACTAAAAACTGGATTAATCTAGACAAGGGTGCCTGTACAGTCAAATCGGGCACTTAACGTATAATTTGCAGAACTCCCAAGCTCCGAACACGTTAATAGTCGGCGCTTGAACGAAGTGGGCGCTTGTGCGGTATCTTACGGTAGATTCATTAGTCTATGAGGAATACTTTTCCACACAAGCACTGCTGCACCGCACAGAAGTGATCGTGTATGCAGGTACGCTTGGAATGGAATGCTTTCAATGTGGCATATTGCTCCACTGCAAAGAAGCAGGGCTACATTCATCTGGGAGCAATACTTTCCCCTCAGTGCATTGCTGCACTGTAAAGAAGCGGCAGCACATTCATACATTTGTCTGGGAAGAACGCTTTTCCCTACATGCGCTGTTGCACCGCAGAAAAGTGACCATGTGTGCACGAATGCTTTGGATGGAATGCTTTCACTGTAGCACACTGCACTACTACAAAGAAGCAGATCTACATCAATACATTTTACTAAGAGAGATGGCTTTTCTTGCATGCACCACCGTGGAGAAGTGACCCACGCACACAGTTTTGCTCACCCTGTGCGAGTAGATGGAAAAGAGATAAAGGAACATAACAAACAATAAAATGCCGACATAGGTAGTACAAAAAGAGTGAATCACTTTTTCAAAACTTACATCTCGCAAATCAGGTACGCCACTGTTAAACACATGCGTAAAAATTGTGTTGTATATAAGCACGAAACCTGAGAAGCTTGTATGAATTATTTGCCGAGAGAAACGCTCACCTGCTTCAGAGCATCTGCCAAGGAATGCAGCACTTTAGGTCTGAAATAAAGTTTTAAATTACAACAACTTCCTTTAGCTTCACAAAACACATCCAACTCAATTCAAGATAAAACCGGGAAAAATCCAACTCAAGATGAAACCGGGAAACACTTGCCAGTAAAGTTTTCGCCAGTTCTGCACATCTGAAGAACTCAAATATAAACACAACTACAAACAAAACAAAAAAAATCTGGCACTTCACATTAGCCTCAACAAGAGTGCTGAGTCAGTGGCTCTGAGAAGCCACTCCAGTCTCCTTTCTAACCACAGTTAATCAACAAAAGAATGGTTAATGCTTGTTTGGTGCAACACATCAGTGTTGCTGTACTTCTGAGACACATCAAATTTAAGTATGTGAATGTGGTAGATACATTTCCAGTTTAGAGTTTCACTACCATTTAGGCCTCTTAACAGTAGAGGTAGTGTTACTACCATTTAGGCCCCTCAACAGTAGAGGTAGTGTTTTTATAGCAGCAAATGCCATATCCCAAGGACTTCTCGTAAATATTGCCCACAGTTAAAACGGTTTCCTATTTTTTTATGCATTTGTGTGTGTATAATAGTTGTCTTTTTTTATTATTGAAAATTTTTTAGAATTAGAAATGCAACAAAAACTAAACTTCAACAAAGGCCAAACACCCGAGAACTGTGGATTTCACAAAAAAAATTCATTAATACAGTAGAATCTCGTTAATTCAAACTCGCGGATAATTCAAAGTAACGTGCAGGTCCCGTCCTATGTGCTTCTAGTAAGGAAACTCCCAGTAATTCAAACTTTGCATTATTCAAACAAAGTTCTGGTTCCCCTCGGGTTCAAATTAATGAGATTCCACCATATTAGCTCAGGAAAAGACACCTCTCAATGATAAACTTCGCAAGCCCAGAACTACATTGATAAGCTATGCAAGGAACGGGCCGGTCAATGCAACAAGCGGCAGAATCCAAAGGCTCGAAAACTCACTTGACGGACTGCACCCAGACAGCGTAGTCCGTCACGTAGAGGTCGTTGAGGACGTAGCGGGAGTCGTGTTTGTTGAACATAGTGTGGATGTCCAGCAGGCATCTCAGGACGTACCTTGGTCCTTGGAAGGCAAAAGAGACATCCACGTGTCAATTCAGATTCGCTGCAACCTCCTCGAAAGCCGGTTTACATGTTTGCGTTCAGATGCAATCGACTGCACTGCAGTCACCTGCAACTGCTTCTGACGGGAAACCACACTGGCACCATCTATTGGTCAGCCCAGGAACCCTTTCGGTCTGCGTATAACTAGACCGAAGGTTTTGTAGTATTTGTGAGATCAAATCTATGCACCATCCACGATAAATAGTCTTCCATAACATTATACGGGAGAACCTCGTCGAGACATCCCCAGATAATACGATTTCCTGGGAAGTACATTCAATCAGTGGGATGACACATTATTTTTGGCGGCCAGCCGACAGAACTTTCTTCTTGCAAATGTGGAGGGCTCGGCGAGCACTCGATCTGTGGTCACTCGCCGCATTTCAGTTTCAATATTTTACGCCACCGTTTCTATCACAGTCGCGAAGACTACCCCGCCAATTTCTTCAGCGGTACAGCGCGAGAGAAAGTTACGACGATAGCATCAAATGAACGCGACATTGCTGCAAGTTTAGAAATTAGCTGTTCAACGATCGAACCGGTATGAATGCCAAAGTTCAGGCCGGCAGTTGCAATCGATGCAAGCGAAGTTCTCACACTATGTACGTGCTCAAGCTCCATTATTGTTCCATATTGAGGGTATGGTGATCAATTGCCATGGCAGTAAATCCGAACTGCGCATTTCGTCCTCAATCGGTAAGGCTTTAACACTGATCGCAGTGCCAGCGAGGCGTCGGCGGGCCAATTGGGGTGTCTTCGATATGGCGAATCCGAGTTACTCCGACAAATTGTGTCATTTGACATTACAAATAGAGCAAAGCTGGAAGCGGGTACGTTTTACCCTACTCACGTCCACAAGATTGTGTAAGTTTTACGGCGCTAGTGCAGTTAGTGCCAGAAGCAGTACGTTCGGATGTTGTTTTTTAAGCAGTTTCAAGGAAAACACGTGATTGAGAGTTACTCTCGGTAACTCCAGCAAGCACTTTGAGTGTGTTGCTTTGAAGCGGCAGAAAATGCCTGCACTGCAAAGAAACTTGCATGGATTGCTTCCACGCATCGAACGCATGCCCTGCCTCACACTTCGTTCCCCGCGTTGTGTGCGGCCCCAAAACGCGGGGTAAAGGATGCGAAACTACTAAAGCGAAATGCTAAAGCCAATTGTAAAGATGGCGAAAAGCGAGGCGGAGTTGACAAAACGCGGGAGTAAGCGAACAGCCATAGCAGACAATGCGAGGCGCAATAGCCATGGCAACAAAGGGAGAACAAGCGTCGCGGCTAATGGTAGTTGCACGCTTCCTCAAGCACTTGCTTTGGCTAATCACGGTTTCGCAATAACGAGGAGGAAAAGCGCAGATCACACTGAAACTATGCGGTGGACACCATTTTGAAGGGCGGCAAAAAGAAGAAAAAGAACATTGCTTCAAAACAAGACCAAGATGGCGTCCGCCTGCCAAGTTGAACGCGAGTGGCAATTGTTCAAAGTTCGGCTCGATTTTGCAGCATGAGGGCAATTCGGAAGCCGCCGAGTGCTCGTAAATATTTTTTAAGACATATTTTTGTTTGTGAATTAGGTGCTGATAATTACAGAAGAGGTAGTTTATACATGCAAAAAAAAATGGTTTTTGCACCAGAAAATTGCTACGCCTCTGCGTAGTCGCCAAGGAAAAATGAATGAATGAATGAATCATTTGTCGATCTGCAGCCGTGTGTGGCGGTTATGGGAACTACGGTGAAACTTCTTCCGGGGGACACGCGAAAGTCAACAAAAATCTGTCCCCCTCCATCGCTACACTCGCCGTCAGCCCCGTGGCGAACCGCCTTTTGTGTCGATCGCTCGTTACGACCTTCGGCAATGCTGATCCTTGAAGCGTCGACAATTGCGGAGGCAGCAGCTGGGGTCCCTGAAGAGAGAACCTAACGGAAAACCAGGTGGTCCACCAGAACCCTCACTCGAAAGACGGCATGAGAGTTGATGGGCATTTTGACTTTTGATTTGTTTTATTTTTAAAATAAAAACTAGCGCACGCAAGAAAAGATGGTTTTCTGTTGTTCGTTCTATGGGTGATACAAATTCCCGCAGTTAAATGGCCAAAGTAAAAAAATTGTTTCACCTCCCCCACAAGTTCCGATCATACAATTTCCCGTATAATATGTTTTCTTTCTTGCGCTTTTTTTCTAAACGTAATATTGAGGTCTTATTGTATATACTAATTTAGGCGAGGCAGGTAAAATAATGAAAAATAAAGTGTCTCAGTCTGCCCCCGCACTAGCATCACAGACTTTATTCAATTGAAAATAGATGAACAGGATTAAAAACCAAGAAACAAATTAGCTTAAAAAAATTAATTTACAAAAAAAAAAACAAGAGGTTACGGTGGAATTTAGCCAAGGGAGCAGGTTCAAAAATCTGTAGCTGCATAGCATTTTTAGAAGTATTTCAAGCACACAGTGAAAAAATGATGATATGTAGATCGGAAGTGTTCGAGAACTATCAGATAGAACCAGTGTGTTTTCTCGTCGTAAGCGGTCACGGGCCATTGCACTGCAGCCGGCCGCACTCAAATGCAAGTGTGCGAACCAGCTTCGAGCATTCCCTCACCCAGTCGCAGAATCTGTCCGACGTCGGTGAGCACGGCGCGCGAGAGGGCCCAGTGGCGATGCAGGGGGTAGACCAAACTCCGCCGGACACAACTGCGTACCGTCTGCTCCAGGGACCAGAATTCCTGGACGGCGTGATGGCATTGCACGGTTTTGTCAGTCATGCAAAGGAATTGGTGCATTGAAGTACACAGCCCCAAGCACTGCTCGAGGTAGGGTCAACGTCGGCATTTCATTTCCTTAGCTGGACGCACGTCGGGTGCATTTACGACGGTCGGTTGGTCGTGCGAAGGGATCAATGCATCGTAGTACACTATACTCTGTTCACCCTTAAAGCCCGACCTACAAAGAGTTTTTCCGCAAGGTACAAAATCCCCCTCACCACCCTTCCCATTTTCCCCTCTCCCACTGTTATCTTGACCAAGGGGGAACTCCTTTTATTGGGCCTGGATGAGCTGGGATAAGCTCCCGGCTTGTCAAGATAAGAGTAGGAGAGGAGAAAATGGGAAGTGTGGCGATAAGAATGTTCCTACCTTGCGGTGCGGAAAATTATTTTGTAGGTCGACCTTTAAGCTGAGACTGTAACCAAAGCTACAAGCGCGAGCTAGCCCATGCTCCTGGCTTTAAGACATGCATTTCTAACGCTCGTTCTGCGGAAGAACTCTTCAAAGCAGCGAACTCGAGCCCTCATGCTTGTGGCATTGACTGCAGTCTCAGCTTAAGGGTGAAGCGGAGTATACACCGAGCAGTACCCGAAGTGGGGCCAACGTAGGCGTCTCCTTGGCTTAACCGGGCATACGTCTAGTGCGTTTATGGTAGGTCACACATTTCGCTGTCTCTCATTGTTTGGAAAGGGCATTTAGTGCATGTTGAGCGACGGCAATGCGCCATTGCGACCACCAGTAGCAGCCTGTGAACGGCTCCGGATGTACCTCAAATAGAACGGGCCACAGGTACAACAATTCCTTACGACAGATCCAAATTTCATACAAGACTGAACAGTACACGAGATGTATCACACCATACATGCGATACATCCGCCATCGAAACTGTCAACTCTGACCTGTGTTTTTAGTGCGATAAGTCTGCCAAACAGGGCGATCCGTGCATGAACTCCCCATGGTCAATTGTGCAGGAAAAGGTTAATAAGGTTTGGACTAGGGGCACAAATTAAGCTACACTCAAAGTATGGACACTCTACTGTCCGAATGTCCCATGGGTGCTGCCATTTTGTTGCCTGGGACAAAGAAGGCGCAAATGGCAATATTTACAATCTAAAAATGCGACTTACTGAACTTTAATTACGGTGTCAGCGAGCCTGGGCGATATTGTTTTGCTCTGTTGCAGACTGTTTTAACATTTCTGGGGACGAAAGTTTTTTCTGCGATTCCGGATAACCGGCAACGAGAACTGAGCAACAAAATGGCTAAAGTAGCATTCTCTGGAGCATAAACAGTGACCTTCGTTCAGACGTCAGCAAAAAATTTGACTCGCACCTCAAACCAGGAGAGGGTGGCACTCAGTTTGCTCACGGTCCAGCCAGACTCCACCTGAGGGCAAGGTCAGATCAAGGTCAACTATACCAGCAAGCCAAACCATTCTAGTCAGTTCTCACGCACAGCACCTGACAACAGGCTCTTCGTCATCTTATTAGTTTCCATGCTTCCCTCGTGGCACAGTGCCACCACAATATCAATGCAGGTACAACCGTAAATGTAAAAGCACTTAAAAAAAAAAAAAGAAGTCGAAGTTTGCAAACGTTACAAAGGGTCAGTTTTTAACAGATCATGCCGACGCGTGAACAGCACAATATTTGTCAGGAGACATCCTAATGTCCTGCGAATGTGTGGATTACTGTACGACAGCAAAAACCAAAAAGAAAGAAATCAGGACTCACATTGTTGTCGCCCTCCGTGACCCGAACGTTGTAGGCGTACGCAAACAAGATGTCCACCAGCCCCAACAGAAGAGAGGCTTCCATCTGCTTGTCAAGAAGATGTGCAGAAGTGTGGTCAAGGCGTCTTCAAGCACCATAAATAACCCATTCTAGAAGCAGCATTTAAAGAACTCAAAACATGGTTATCTGCCCGCTTCAGTGGCCATAGGCCTGTTTTCCTCGGCCAGGGGGCGCTGTAGCATGCAGAAGATGCGACGAAGAAAAAGGTGCTTTTGGTAGCGTCCGCAAGACGCAACCACTTAATGCTGCCGTCAAACGGCATTCTAGAGTCCCATCCTCCATGATCCACGGGCAGAGACTACGCTGTCAGTGTCCCTCAACATTTCTCCCTGGGCACAAACAGAGCATTTGAAAGGACACAATGTCATGCACAACAGAAATGAAACTAAAAAAAAGAAAACATGATCTAACTTGCCAGGGGCATTGCTTCAACTTGAGGGATACAGGTCTATGGAGGACACTCTGGTTCTGGACAGATAACAGCTCTTGTCTACCATCGTTAAGCACCCGTCAGATCTCAGTCGTCCCAGCCACTCTTGCCATTACAGTAGGTCCAGAACTGGATTGGATGATGCTAATGTTGATCCCTAGCCAGAGGAGGGCCTGCCTTTGACATTTGCTGACACTGGTTTAATGATGTACAAAGGCGATTTGGCGAATATAGTATAAGTGTTAACTTGTGGGTCTTTAGTTTCCAACGTGCAGTAGTGATTATGTGATTGCACATTGGTGGAAGTAGTTCCAGAATGATATTGGGACTCGGCACAAGAACCTCGAGTTCGCACCTTGTCACGCAGGGGTGATTCACGCAATTGCCTCACACTACCGGAGCATCGCCAACGGATGCTCAACGAGATGCAGAAGAACCCACGACGGGTTATAAACTTTTAAGAATGGTGGCAGAGCTCCTCCTTGCCGAAAGGATATATTCCTTGCGTGGGAGATTCCTCATCTTGGTCTTCTCGTCTTCCGTGAATTGAACTGAAAAAGGCCACCGGGAACAGATTTTTTAGAGCCACGCGCAACATGAAGAAAGCTAGTTGAAGCAACAATACACTGCACCCACTGGCCGAAGGGCAAAACGTCGCACACTAATCATTCTTCCCGCAACTTTCTACACTTCGCTTCCGAAGAACCCGAGAGACTCACAAGGGGCGTCGCCTGCAGCCGGGTCGTTGCCGTCGCCGAGCCGAGAGGCCAGGTCGGACCACGGAGCGGTGTACGTGAGGATCGCCTCGACGGCCGCAGGTTCGTAGAGGTCGGCCCTGCACGCCAACGACGCTGGCCGTCATCCTTTGCCAAACTTCAACGCCACTCTTTCTGCCTTGGATCAATGTCGGTATCAGTGTCTTTGCCCGTCGTTAGTCGCCAACTTTTTGGTTCAGACCCCGAAACACAAAGTAACCGCCATAGACAAAAAATATGATATCTCAATAAAAACAACAGGTTGCAGTGTCCGTGCGTAACGGGTGTTAAGAATTGCAAAACAAAGCAAGATAACTCGATTTATCTGTGCTCTTTGTTGAGTGTCACTCCGGAAGCGTTTCTCGCCTCGATGGTCAACTAAATTAATGAATTGCCAATCGCTGTGTGTGCACTGCGCCAGGAGCCAGAGCGCACGCGTCTCGGTAGAAATTATAAGACGCCGAAGTATGCGAGATCTGGGCGATGAATAAACACCGGAATGTTCGCGCTGAACTCACAAGTAGTGCTCATCGCTAAAGTGCTCCGCTTCCATGGCCAGCCTCTCTTCCCTGGCGATCCGCACGCTCTTGTGCTCGGGATCCACAATGTCCACAATGTCCGGAAGTTCCTCCTGGAAACGATGGGGGCATGACAACCGACCCGTCCCAAAAGGACACTGCAGAATTGAAGGAGCACCCTGCAACACGCCTCCAACTTTGCACGGGTTGCTCGTATGCCGACGTGTGGAAAGCCGCGAGTCAATGCAAAAAACAAAATCACTTCAACATTGAAGTTTGTGAGAAAGTTGGGAGTAAAATAAATTCAACATCCAAATGGAGATGGTAAATTACTTCAGCTATTGCAACTTGTTACAATTGCAGTCACTAAACACTTTCAAAGTTACAATGAAACTTCAGTGACCGCAGCTAATAAGATGGTCCCTTTATGGGCTAACTTGTCGCTGAGTTCAGCTGCAGATTCTTTTCCAAATTATGTTAGCAAATTACACAAATTCAGATTCATTTAATCTAAAACTGTCACAGCCGCAAACCCTGCTGTGAACCAAGTGCCGAATCAAAACGAAATTGTAACAAAGTTCTTATCCACGACAGAATCCAAACCATTCATCAGCAATCCCACAGATCTTGACGCCATGCACTACTTGAAGAGTAATCTAAATGCAACGTATGTTTAGCAATTAGTAGAGGGTCGTGTATGTTTTTTTTTCTTGGTTTCTTGAAAAATAAAACCAGTCGGGTGTGAGCCAGTGTTCGTTTCATCAAGTATCTCGTTTCGTCCGTGTCCAGTTGCGCTGCTTCAATATGAAAATGCACCAACTCACCCAGTTATCCATTCTGTTTCAGTAACTTAATCACAGTCTAGATCCCAAGTAACTATAACTCAATTACTTTTTCAAGGTTAACTTTTAACAGATTTTCATCCAAACTCCGACTCCTCACTGCCCATGAAGCAACGAAATTCAACAGAGGAAAAATGGACACCTCCACAGTGTGCCACGACCGTACGATTCAACTTCAGAAGTAACTTCAGCATCCCTCCAAAGTCCCAATCAACGCTGCGTTGACCTCTACTGACCTTCACCCTGGCGATGACCCCTGTCCGCTGCCTGTCAAAGCCGTACTTCCGCGTGCTTCCCTGCAGCAGGGACGCTTCGTCGTCTGCTGTCCATGGCGTCTGCTCCACCTGCCAGTCAAACTCTTCGTCTGGCGCGTCACCAGCCGTCAGGCCTGCTTCTTCGTTCCCTGCAGAGTTTCAGGGCCCCTTTACAGCTTTCAGGGTTCTCCTGACCATAACCTCCTTCTTCCAAGTTTATGCGACGCAATTAAAAATATGGTCCCATGCCTTTGGACGAAAACCTGGGCTAGAAAGCATAAATTCTTTTCACCCCAGGTAAACATTTTTCTTACCAGAACAAAATCTTATTTTGCATGTTTCATCATCGTAAACAAGTAAGTCATGCGATGGTGTTTCATAAATCCAGTCATGCGTGTATGGCTGTACATATAAGCAGTCGTATAACACTTTTTTTTTTTTTTTGCAGGTGGTGTTAAAGGTTTGTTATCAAATTTGACAAGCCTTAACATTAAGTTCGCACTGCTTTTTGCTGCATTGCCTTGAAATAGAGGTTTATTGGTTACACATCAATCAAGGCATGAATTGATAAAATCCTGAGTAACTGATTTAAGTAATCTGTAATGTCCAGTAGTGTATTGTCAAGTTGTTTTGAATAAATAAATATATAAAATAAAGTCATGACAAGCTATACATCTCAGTACACATAATGGTGCAATAAAATTTTAGAAAATAAAATTCATATGAAAAGAATATAAATGTACAATGAACGACAGCTGGAATCCTAAGCGGGGAACACTACAAAAACTGCAATGCAATGGTTCATCCACACAGATAGTCTTCAGAAGCCTGATAAGACTGAGCAACTACATTCCAGTACTGAGCTGCATCTCCAACACTCATTCGTTGCACACCCAACGCTCTCCCCGTTTCTTAAATGATGCCACAATACACGACAAGAAGCCGCAGCACCGACATAAAAAGTTAAGTTTCCAACGTACCCACAAAAGAAATAAGACACCACAGTCCCTTGACAGTTAAGGAAAGCAAGGTGTGGCAAGTACCACGCATCTCATTATTGTTCTGCAGCCAATGAAATTGCAGCGTTAGCCGATAAGGATGCTGAAGAGCGAATCACGAAGTGTGAACACAGTAGGCCACGCCCCGCATTTTTCAAGCCATCGGCGAATATGGAAGCGGAACTTCAAACATATGCAAATTACTCAGTTTTCTTAATTAAACTTCTAGACAAAATTTAAAAAATGAGAACAGGGTTTACCGACAACTTCGATCAGAGGCGTCGAAGTGGACGGCTTTGGATTCGGAGCCAGAAGCTTTGTCAAGAGGTCAAGGCCCGTGAAGACCTCGCCGGGATATTGCTTGGGCATGTTGATGACGAAGGTACCTGCCAGTGCAAAAAATATAATAATCCAAACCTCCTTTCCCAGTGGTAACGACAATGAACGTCTTTACAAAGCAATTGCGTTTTTACAAAACAACCGCTTCACGTGAGACAGCCCTCAAAGAAGCTAACAAACGAGTGAATACAAAACCGGTAAACTTCCAATTGCGAACGACAAATTATCATACGAGACTATCGACCAAGCGAGAGTAGCACCGATGGCCCTGTGACGATGAGGACACTCTGAGAATGAGGACGTGCAACATGGGTCGTGAAAACGCGCTCGGAGTGTTCTACTGTGAAAGGTGTCCGATATCGATCATTTCGCCCACAAAACTAGCTTTAGAGAATGGGCTCGTTACGCAGTCGTAAACTGGTCCGCTTTCCCAGGTTGGTGTCGTAGTCACTAGCTCCGATGAATAAAAAAAAAACTTACTTCAATGTTTGAGTGTAGCTTTTCGAGGACAGGGCAAGGTTACGAAAGAGTCGGAATTTATACGTTACATCTTTAGACAATGTGAGATCGGCCTGCCCTTGTGATATGGGAACACTGGTTCACGCCATAGATGAGAAATTACGCCAGTTTGGTACGGTCACTAGTCCGGGGTCTTTAGCGTGCATCCTGCAGCACTGACACGTGACCACACGCCAGACTGACGCTCGTCGAGATAGAAGTGGGCAGGAATGGGAATCGCATCCAGGATCCCCGAGTTCTGCAGTGCAAACTTTTGCTCCATGTGTTTCGAACTGTGGCGCACCAATGGAGTCGGCTATCTGGTGCCCTCTGAATGAATTAGTGTCCTAGAAATGACCGCTTGGCATTCTCTTTCCAAGTCTCTGTTTCTTCTCGCTCTCCTGCCTTGTGATTATGATTAGGGATGTCGCAAACTTCCAGCGAACCTTTGAACTTTTGGCAAATGCGACGAAGTTCGACTCATGAACAGTGTTGCCCGATCTCTTTTTCAGAAGTTTTGAGTTGCGCAAAACGAACGATTTATGAAGTTGTTTAATAATATATGTCCCTTTAAAGCTGTAGTTACATGAATAATATGAAACCAATAAAATAATACATCCAACAAATACTGCACTTTTCCTCCAACAGATGGCATCGGCTCGTTTTTAAATTCTTGCGCATGCGCACATAAGTCGAACTTCAGTCTACCTCTTTCTTGTTCCGACCAGTCAAACCTGGTCGAACTCGAGCATGCGCAGGTTCCCAACATCCCCAATTATGACGAAGACGATGACAAAATATCATGATGATGAGGATGATTATAATAAATATGATAATGAAGATAGCATTACTGGGCCTGTCGACCACATTTACAGCTGACTGCAACAACAGATATGGAAGACAGAATGTGAAATGAACAGAAGTCGGACAAACCATTGTCAGTCTCGTACTTCGCCGACTCGTTCCCATTCTCGATCACCTTTCCCGGAAGATTTAACCTGCGTAAAAAAAAAAAAACAATTAATTGAAAAAAAAAATTTTTACGAGTTTTATAGGAAGACGTTGCTGTTATTGTCGTTTCTGTTGTTGTTGTTTTTTGGCGGTCGTTACCTGAGGTAGTAGGGCTTCGAGTAGAACTTGAAGTCTTCGTCGTGAAAGTATATTTCGGCGTCCGAAATCTGAACAATGGAAAATCATGGCGTTACACAGCGGGTAGTACCTCCTCCAATCAAGGCGGTCGGCAAGTCAAGCTTCTCAGCCAACCGTAATATTATGCTCTTAACACGTTACGGTGAAGCGATATCACACCGGAGATCTTACCTTAGAATACGGTGCTTTGATCTCAATGATGAGAAAGGAGTTGTCTTGTCGGAGCTCGAATGCTGGAGTCAACATCTTTCTTTTTTTAAGAATCGAGGTCAACCTTAGAGGAGAACAACCGCCTCAAGAAACAATAGAAAGCAAAAAGTTGTAAAACGATCGCAAGCTCTTAGGTGCGAGCTACCGTAAAAGACTTTTAGCCGAGAACGGTGGCATGCTTCAGGCGTCGCTATTTGGCATCTGCAATTTTGCGCGGGCGAACTCCTACAAGTTGATATTACACGTGCCACAAATCATTCTTCATGTTTACACTTTTTCCGCGGAAGTGGATTGAGTTGGCTACTGTTGACTTTCGTTGGGATTAAATCAGTACTTGTTGTTTTAAACCATGTCGGCGCTATTCGTAATTTTATTGCAGTTAAACTTTATTTCTAAAAGTTAATTCATTAAATTATCAATTTAGTGCAACATTTTTATTAATTATGGCACAGCAAAATAAAAGAGGTTTTTCTCTGCGCTGTTTCTAGCCGTTCCCCTGGCTCCCCGCCAGGCGGCCCCTCGTTCCTTCTTTTCGGTCGGGAACTCACGTACGGCAAGAAAGGTATGTCGGTTTCGAACAAAATCCTAATTAATCGGTCATTTTTACAGGTTTCAATGTGTGATTGATTTGCTAATACTTAAATATATTGCCTCGCGTCCCTTTGGCTATGGTCATTTCGGGCAGTAAGGGTGTCGATGGCTTCAGAATTTGACACGATTTCAACTGTTCGCGACAGTTCGTATCGTCGGCACAGAATTTTCGTATGATGGGAGAATTTTATTAGGTTAAAAACATAGAGCTCTGTGGAATAACTGTACCAGACATCCTTGTCTAACACCACAGGTGCATTGTCTGTTACTGTAGCTGACAGACCATCAAGAGTGCTGTCCATGTTTCACTGTTTAGTGCTGACATGCGTTACATAAAATAACTGTTTAGGCCATTAAAGCCATGCGTCCTAAGTGCACAATGCAACGTATCTGCCACACATAAGCGTCTCTTAAAAGCTTTGATTGGTTACTCATCAAACTTTGAGTTTGTATTGACATTCTTGATTAGACTATCACAATTTGGTCTGTTTCTTTGCGGTGTTTGACGTTCATGCAAAATTTATTTATTTCAGGTAATGGTACTGTATGCGTGGCTAGTATAAAAGGTAGCATTCAAATTGGCTAACATTTTGTTGCCATCTTCCCTCTCCAGAACTCGGCCAGTCAGAGTTGCCCCATCTGCTTCGACAGCTGTAGTTCTCCCATTTGCCTCTATTTCCTTTTTCCTACCCACATCGCTCGCCACCACACCAACTGAAGAATAATACTGGGCACTAGCTCAGTTCCTGCATTTTCCCTGTGCACCTAAAAAGTGTCCTCGGTCATTCTCTGAAAACTAGCTGGAGTGACCGAACAAAACGGGTGCCACAGCAACTCGCATTTTATTAGGCGTTCCCGCTGGCAGACCACTTCTTTTGTCGGCGGGGTCAAGAAGTGCCAACAATCCATTATTTTCAGTGACGAGTCCACCTGCCTTTGTTGCGCACGTAACCGTTTCGGTCTGCCCGTCTCTGCAGTCGTATAATTGTCTGTTTTCTGGCATCTTGTGTCCAGGAGCCGTGAGTCTGACGACAAAGCCATGGCAAAGACCAAGAACCACACCAACCATAATCAGAGTGAGTTACTTTTGCGGCTGCAGCCCTACCCCACCTCGAAGGCGTTGGTTCGCTGTGCTTCGACGTCAGCGTCGCAGTATTCACGCAGGAAAGGACATTGACTTGTTTTCTTATATAAAAGTATAAGAAAGCAACACTTTATAGAAAAGTGTTGCGTTCTTCTTGTGTCGATTTTCTTGCTCTGCACCTAAAAAGTGTCCTCATCTGTTCCCAGCACAGGAATCGGGTGAACAAAACGGGTGCCATAGCAAATGCGCACACTGTTAGGCGTTCCTGCTGGCGATGCACTTCTTGCCTGCGGGGTCAACGGGTGCCGACATTGAAGTGCCTTCAAATACTTCAAATATGTGTATATATATATATATATATATATATATATATATATATATATATATATATATATATATATATATATATAAATTTAGCTTGGAAGTACAAAATTTCTGCAAATCTTTTCCAGAGGCCTACTTCAAAGCGTGCCTTGAGCCGCGGTCACACTGCCAACGCATTGTACAAAAAACATCGTCTGATGCGTGTTGCTTCCTTTGCATGACGGCATTCTCGCGTTGGTCACACAAAAATTGCCTGCAGTCAAGTTTGAAGCATACATACGTACGAAACAAGCATGCTTCGAACGTGCTCGAGGCATGTATGCGGATAATTTAGTCGTCATGTCAGATGATTGTCATGTCTGCAGCAAACACTGTCGTATGATGTATTGGCCGTGTGACCGAGACTGACAGTGCTAGCTCGCCGTATGGGTGTTGAATGAGAACCCCAATGTTGGGGAACTTTGGCCGTGTTTCAGCATTTCCTTGACCTTGCTCGAGGGTAAAGGTTTCATACCTTAGCGTTGGAAAACCTAGTCGCGTTCAGCGATGCTTTATGCGTGTTATAACGTGACTTGATCCGCAAGATCAACTCAGATTTACTCGATTGAGGATTTGGAACGCGGGCTTTGCGAGGGAATGTTGCTCTGTTTCATGCTTTGACAAGACCCAAATGAACCATTTGTTTATTCCTGTGAATAACAAGTCTGTGATCGCGCATATATCGAGAACCAAAACATTCCATTTGGTTGTGTTGTTGATTTTTGCGATGTTTGGCTGCTGATTTTTTTGTGACTGACGTATTTGCCTTTCAGACCGCAAGGACCACAGGAACGGCATCAAGCGGCCAAAGAAGGGCTGCCATATGTCCATGCGTGGTGTAAGTTGGCTTTAACTACGTCGCGTGGTGATGCGGCACTATCAAGTCTGCTCGGTGTGCCCAAATCATTGGTGACTGGTTCGAGATTTTACCTGGAAATTGACGGTAGAACGTACTCGCTCGGCCATTTATATATATGCAGCACTCGTCTTCATACATCTCTTCTTGGTCCACATCCTTTCTTTATGCACTGTGTTCGAATTCGGCTGGTTGCGTGGCATGACGAATATAAGAAGTACAGCTTCATTTCACTGCAGGACACAAAGTGATAGTGCTAAGTCATGGCACTCACTCTGTGCGCTTGGTTGGATTAGCAGGCAGCAACTCGCATAGCAAGCAAATGTTGTGACTGGGCATTTTCAACGCTGTTTGACTAAATCTATCGACTGGTAGTGTCTGCTGCACTCCTTAAGATAAAACGAAATACGGTGTGTTTCTACAAGGATGACCGTGTTTTGCCGAAGATCATGCCCCCAAGCCTGTGACCATGTCTTTTGCATCCGTTTAGTAGGATGTTGCCGTTGCAATGCACCTTAGTAGCGTTCAGTAAGTTCTTGTAAGAGTAGCTCATTTTGGAAATAATGCGGTGATAGCTCTGCCCGATTAGGGACTTTTAATGATACGTTTTGATGTTAGCTCCTGGTCCCCCAAACAATTTGCCGTCGCTAATGCTCACAAATTGTTCGGAACGACCAATCGATTCGTCCCCGGAGGAACTTGGGAAGGGCTCAGCAGAATTATGATTTGCGGAACAGGGCAGATGGAGCACGACAAGCTTGGCCGAGCGGTGGAACCCACAATTCGAGCGGTCCAAAGAGGCAGCTGTGGTTTGGTTTAAAGTGAATATGCATTCCTCTACGAGAGATTTGCCGACATCCCTGCCAGTGACCAAAATTCAAATAGTGTTTTTACGAGTTTTCGCATTTCTTTAAATAAACCGCCTGGAATCTCTGCCCTGTGATGGCGGCCGCAATGCCCCGTCGGTTCGAGGAGGCCAAATGTACAAGAATTCAGGTGGTGAATCTGGACGACTTACGCAGATGCGCCGGCAAATCATTCAAAGACTAACCTTTTGCTTGGAAACAGCACCTCAGCTTCTTTGTTTGAGTACGTCAAGGTGTGCATTGCACCACCCTTCCAAGTTCGTCCCCAGCCTCTTCGTTCGACTGCGTCGAGGTGTGCATTGCACCTCTTTTCCAAGCTCGTCCTCCATCCGCCACGTTGAAAATCTTCCTCATTCACGCTAGTTTGTGCGCCGCAAATCGTTGCAATTAGGTCGAGCTGTTGCACACTTTCCATACCATTTGCGCGTGCATACGCAGTTCGCCGGTCTTCACTAGGGGCCTGAATGGCGCATTGAGCAAATGGGTACGAAGCCGCCGGAAATAAGTGCCCGACAGGCTTTTTAACTCTCCCGGGTGCTGGTTTGAATGACTTTCGGGGCGCTGGAGTTTTCCTCGTCATCTCGAGCCGTCGTGCTGTAGCAGTGCACGCAGACAGGAGAAGTTCCAGGGGAGCCATTAGATTTGAAAATTGAGATTCTGGTTGATCGAGTGCACATATGTCCTACATTCCAAATGCCTTATTAAAAGGATTTAGTTTGAAATGGGACTATGGAAGCCCACTAAAGACGCGAGAAAGCGTGAACCACAACATCGACTGAATGCACTAGGAAGCCTAGCAGACACCCTACTTTCGGGTCGAGCATCGAGCTTCCTGCGGCTTCACTCACGCCAGGCTTGGACGGCAGCTATGCGGCATCCAGTCCCCTATAGCGGAGATAAGCGGCACAGTTGCGTCGGCGAATCAGTCGAGGACCAACAGTTTGCCTGAAAACTACTAAAATCCTTTACTAACCGATCACATTCCCGTCGGCAGTCCCTCTCCGTTTTTGCTGCCTGCGTAATAACTGACAGCACGTGCAACCAATGAGATGACAGCATTGGCCACTAACAAAACCCTAAGAGTGGTACAAGAAGAGTACGCGCAATGAGCTGCGCCCCGCGTTTCCTAAGCTCTCGGCGACTAGAAATAGACAGAAGCCCGCGTATCGCGTCGCAGCGACGGTCTTGGTGGGCCAAACTTGGGAGGGGGCGTCGACGCGCTGCAGTTGCGTGTACGGCGTGGCCCAGGAGGCACGTGTGATGGTTCTCATGGCTCCCACAGGTCGACCCCAAGTTCCTCAAGAACCTTCGGTTTTCCCGGAAACACAACAGGAAGGGGCTGAAGAAGATGCGCGCCAACGAAGCCGCCCAGCTCCAGGCCAAGGTTGCCGCCGCCGCCGCCAAGGCCTCCACGTAGTTAATAAAGGACCTGCGAACGCGCCTGCGGACTCTGCTCTGTTTTTTTGCAGTGCCTACAACACGACTCCACATTTCACACGTTTTGTACCCTCGATTTCTGCCCAGCGGCATCAAATGGAACGATTTTGCCACCCAGTTCAGCAACGCCGCTGCTCCTGCGCGACGCGTCGCACGGTTCCCTGCACGATGTGTTGTGCGAATTCCTCGTGCGTCACGGGGGCAACTTCGCCATTCTGGGCTCGCAAAGCATGGTATTGTACAGGCCTCCTCGTACACTGCCTTTTGTAGGCAGCATCACGTGCGTGCCTAAAGCTCGGGGGAAGTTGAGACGATGGCGACATGGGTACAGTGCCAGGATCACAACAACCTGTGTAGAAGTTCCTGGAACGTACGTTACTATCTCTGGAGCTTCTACGCATGAACGGCATAGGATGCAAAAGGCCCGTTCACACTCTTTGACCTCTTAGAACCTGGTTCCTTGGAACCTCTTAATATCTCTTACAATGAGAAAAGAACACTGACGCCATCTATTGGGTAGCAGTGTAAACTTGGCAGTTCGGCATATTTTCTATTTCTCTCGCGCATTACCCTTCCTTTCATGGCTTGAAAAACTTTTACCAACGTTGTAGGCGAGCCTTTCTTATAGGTATTACGCACATTTGACCTCGGAAATCCCGCAAAACCTTCGCTCTTCTGAAATGCAGTTCCAGGGTCACCTCATGCTCATAGATGGTGCCAGTGTGTTCTCCTGTTTTAAGAAATTTTAAGAGGCTCGTCTCTCAGTCGTGCTCGGTTGCAAGAGTGTGAACAGGCTTTAAACGTGCCACTGAAACGCATTCCGCGCATCGTGGTTTCGTGCAGAATTTTATGGTACTCGTTACAAGTAATCAGATTACTTGTCTATTATTTTGTAATTTTGTTATCTATTGATTATATTTATTAGGAAGTAATGACAACAGTAATCTGATTATTTTTGGAAGTGCACTAAAATTACTCGTAACTGTTGCTTTTTTTCTTTCACCTTCTTGTTTCTAATGGTGCACTTTGTACAAGTTTCCTACCACGAAATCCTCGACTCGAATCCCTGAGACGGGTATGGTTTACCAATATTGGTGGTTTACGAAGATAAGTAGTTAATAATTCTGAGATTTTAATCAATAATGAACAGTACAAAAGGCCCATTTTCAGTAATGGTAGCTTGCTGGGCTGGTTGGTTGAACAACATAGTGAAAAACTGCGCAAAAAGATTGGTGTGAACGCAGCGCATGATCTTAACGCTTTTTCGTGCCACTGTCAACATATATTTTTTCTTGCTATCTCTTTTGGTCACGCGTTTCGCAACATCCCCATAGGGTCGTGACAACGCATCATTAGGGCCTAAGGTTTTGTGCTGCTGTAGAATTTTCCTAACTTCTCATATTCTTTTTTTTTTTTCTCTTCATCTACATTTATTTGTAGAAAGAAAAAAAAAATGAAAGCCGTTTACAACTCCCTGTAAGGCTGAACTAGAGCGCAGCTCTTGGGGGGGGGAGGGGTCACGTGACCTCGGGAAGGGCGTCACATGGCCGAGGGGTCACGTGACTTCGGGGAGTTGCAAGCAACTCAAGTTGCATGCAACGCGCGGTTACGCCGACGCCGCTCAAGCCAGAAACGGGCGCCTAAGAGCTGCGCTCTAAAAGAAGAGCATGTACTTGTGTTCCGTCTTTTTGTGCCGTTTTTCACTATGCCCATTTTCAGACTGGCAGAAAACTGTTTTGAAAATCCGAAGGGTAACGGTTCCTCTTCCAGGTCGCTGTCAATTACTTTACGTCTTGAGTAATCAATGAATGTGAATAGCTTTTTAAGCGAGAATAATTGTAATCAATTACCTTTTTCGAGCAACGTGTTGCATTTCTAGTGGCTGATGGAGTGAGAACGACTGGGCAAGCTTTTCTAATGCCCGGCCTCTAACACGTGAACCATGCCTCCAGTTGTGCTTTGGCTGCTTGCGCTGGACTGGGTCAACTTTACCTCCTCCCTGCCACTCTCACCTTGTCACTGAACATAGTCTGTTGCAGTCTTGGGTGACTGTAACAGAGTTACTATTTCTCGAAAGCAACTAAAACTTGATGCCGTTACAGTTCCTTCTCAGGTTTATGTGCAAAAATATTGCAAACATGACATCCAAATCGTCTCGCAACTCGTGAGAGAGTCCTGGTACGGGAAGGGCATGGCAAAAACTGCTGCAG
The DNA here is from genome assembly GCA_037355805.1 of Ixodes ricinus. Taxonomy (NCBI): domain Eukaryota; kingdom Metazoa; phylum Arthropoda; class Arachnida; order Ixodida; family Ixodidae; genus Ixodes; species Ixodes ricinus. Next base: position 59,956 of record JAZHYW010012555.1, read on the forward strand.
AAAACGTCTGGAGCAGGAGGGGAAAAAAACTACAAAGACACGTGAGAGTGATGATCTGTCAGAATGCAAAAGCATTCTTATATGTAGCGTATTCCTGCAAGCTGCGCACCGTGCTGGGCGCCACCAAGGAGAGGGCTTCTCTGTGGAATGGCAATCCTTGGAACTATGCTGCGCTCCAGCCGATGGGGTGACTGCTACAGACTACAGCCTTTGCTCCATGGGACAGGGGAGTTTAGGTGCTGTTTGGCGCGGCTTCAAAAGCCAATACCCCTGGTTCGCTCCACGGGACGGTTAATGCTTTTGCATTAATAAAAATAAACTAAATTTTGGGTGACCCTGCTTGGCCAAGCTGGACCCGCCATGATGGGGACGTTTGTGTCCACACCAGCTGTATATGGTACATCGCCCACAGTGCACGCAGATGTAACAAAGTGCGGTATCTCTAAAGCGTTTTTCTTTTCTTCGTCCGGCTGAGGGAGTGAGTGCTTTTTAAAGAGAACAATCACCCAAAACGCACGCAGGCTCGTGGCACAATCGATTTTCCGAACCTCGTCTTCTTTCCGCCAAGCATGTTTCCTTCCCTCTAATTTAAATCGTCCAACTCCCAGATGCACTCTTGCAGGGTCTCGACTTCAGGTCCATTTACTCTCCCTTCCTTGTTTTTACAACCCGATTACCGGCCTTGCCTCCCGTCACCCACTTCCCTTCCCTTCTCGGGTCCCATCACTTGAGAAAGAATATTCACTCAAAACGTCTATGTCATTCTGCTTGTTTGTGTGTTTTCTTCAAAGAAAAATCACCCTTAGCTGGGACCAGGGGCACTTGGCATCAGTTGATTTATAGATATTCAGGTCGTGGGCTTTTCGGGTGATCTCTTTTATTTTGGGTGGTGAGATAGAGGAGCACAAGCATGTTCGATCTGGTTAGGAAGTAGCGGAGAAAAGATCACAACAGCCGTTTGGAATTCTACACGCAGTGGTCGTTTGTACCTCAACTAGTGCTTATTTTGACGGAGGAATGTCGCCGCAACAGTGGTCTCCAAGTTTTCAAAAGAAGCTTTGTGTTTCAGGAAAGGTGTGCACGCAGTAAAAACGATTTGACTGTGTGGCTTAAGAAAAGATTCGGAATGGCATAAGAAAACATCTATAAAGCTGATTGCAAGGTACGACTTATATTATTATCGACTTCACATTTGCATGATTTTTATTGCTTGCGTCCGATTTTGCCTCCTCAAAGAAATCCGAAATTAGAATTGACCGATTGTAAACTGGCATCATGACTGGATATACACGAGATCTGGATGCGTGCTGTTGTGTTCGTGTACACCTTATGGTGGTTGCGCTTATTTTGGAGTGCTTCATAAACCAGATATCTGCAAAGTTAAAATTTTGAAAAACTAAAGTTGCCTGTAATTTTGCAAAAAAGACTATAAATTCTTCATCATATAGTGGATTTACTCGGATACTGCCTTAAATTATGATGTTGTTCAAAGAGCTATTCATGGTAAAAATTGAAATGGGCAGAACCAAACATGTTAATATTGATTATTAAGAAAATATTAGTGTCTCAAAATAATCAGATTCACTACCATGAACAACACAATAAAGAAATCTATGCTGATTTAAAGGCATACCGTAAAATCCCCTATAGATCTTAAAAGAGCTGTGCAACGATATTAACGTTGAAAGAATTTGCATCATCTACTTTTGACATGTCGCAGAGGACAGGAAACACATCTTTTGAAATGTTGCGATTCCGCCGCATAATCGCGAGGCAAAAATTAGTATATTTTCCAACATGCAGCCGCGAACGGCGGCCATGAGAACCATGTGGCATGACGTCAATGGGGGAGTTGTGCAAATACCTGTTCAATAAAAGGTAATTTTTCTATAAATCTTGTCATTCCAACATAAATATAAATGCGTCAAAAACCTGGTATCATCAAAAAAAAGCTTTTATTATACACAGTTTCAGTGGCGCCATCTATCCGAGGTCAACAAAACCGTCGGCTCTATCTGCTACCGCGAACAGCCGCCAGAAGCCGGAGCGGGACGGGGATGGCCGGAGCCAGACGAGACTTTCCTCCTTACACCATGTTGATTGCACTGCGCAAGCACAGGGTCACGAGCGGGTAAGTTCTCGCTGCTCACTGATGGCCCTAGAGAGAGAGCTTCATCGGAACCCTGTGCGTCCCCCGTTCACGTCACAGCGCACGTGACTCGGAAGATGGTGAAGGAGTTGAGAGGTGCCGAAAACCTCAATCTTTGTCCATTTTTAAAATAAAAACTTGGACATGTAGGCAAAGGCAGTTTTTTGTTCTTTACTTCAGAAGGGTTGAGACACCAACTCCCAAATTATTTAAGCAAAGCACTGAAACTGTTGCACAGCTCTTTTAACATCAAGAGCGAATCGGGTGAAAATATGGAGTGGGGTAACTTTCAATGTACAATCAAGAAAAGTAAAAATAAAGTGGCCATTTTTAGGTTGTGTCCCTTCCAAGCTTGTTATGGTGGCAAGGGGCAACGAAGCAAAGATGATTGTACATCCCAGTCAGCAACGTTCGCTTATATCCCGCCGTACCGAATTAGCCGCATTGACGCCGAGGCCATCATTGATCCCAACACTACTATTACTAAGAGTGGGCTAACTTTCGGTTTTTAGAAAAAATATAGCCAATCAACCCAAAAATAGGGGGCAGGCTATCTTTCAGGGGTGGGTCATCTCTCAGGATTTTATGGTATTAAGGAAGGTTTTTTTGAAGTACTCGTGGAAATGGAGCGTGCTGGTTAAGTTACGGTGTTTGAAGGTTTTCTAATGTTTTTTTTTTTTGTAAAGTAACGACGAAGTAACTGTAACAAGTTACTCTTTCAATTTTGTAACTAACTGTAACAGGGTTACTTTTTTTGCCTGAGTAACTGTAACTGTAATACTTACATTTTAGCAATAACATGTCCACGTTGCACATCGAGTAGCATCTCGTGCAGTCCAGCGGGGGCTACAGGGAACGAGAATAGAGGAGGCACCCTTTTATTTTTGTCGTCGGGTCGCGATGTCAGGAGTTGCGGGCAAAGACGAGCGAAGTGACGGAGTTCCCTTGGCTCCCGCCAAACACAAACGACGGGGTTGGGATGCTGTCGCACAGCGACAGGGCTGTAAGGAAGATCAAAAGAGGAAAGTGTCATTATGCTAGGCATCAATCAGCATTACAAGTTAGCTTTTCTAACCTCTCATCAACATTTAGGTTATGTCCTAAACTAAGAACTACTGTATTTTATTTATTTTTTCTTTATCATTATAAAGAAAACCTGCACGATGCTTCACATTTTTTTACTTGAAAGTCCTTCAGTTTCTTGTTCCCTGCTTCATAACTGTCATAGCGCCAAGGAACAAGCACCTAGTGTGATGTCACAAGCGATGGTAACAGACCCTTTCACAAATTTAGTGTCGTAGAGTGTCTCAAATATCAATCTAAAATTTTGTATGCTAATGGCGGTTAAAATAGTATGTATTGCCAATGGTAGACATATATGTTTTACTTTTGATGGTGTCGAGAGACTACCACTCTGTATGAGGCACTTAGTTGAGCAAAACTCTATAGAATTCCTCACATTTCATTTTCATGAGCTGTCTGTGGTGTGCGGAAGCCAAGTATTCCAAGGATTCACGCGACGCCCTCAAATGCGTAGCGCCTAGATACCATGGCGACATTGAGCTATAATGTAGCGAACAAACATCTAGAATGTTCAGGCTCCGAATCAGTGCCTGTCTTCAAACTCTTCCTTCACCGGCCATCAAAAGGCCGCCCTTAGCATGTTATCGAAGTGGCCAGACTGAATTTCGGAAAGGGTCTATTGCCATTTTGCCAAGAATAAAACGTTTTGTTCCTAAAGAAAAGATAGATGTACCACAATGTCCCGAGAGATGCCCCCACTCCCGAAAGATAACCCAACCCTAATTTTGGCATAATTTGCTGGTGGGTGCGAGGAGGTCCAGTCCCGGCTTGATCTTCTTCTCGGGATTCTTTGTTTTCACACTGGTGCTCTACCATCGCGATGAACCACTACTTGGCAGGTGTACGATATCGAAGTCCGTCTGTATGAAATGATTGTTTTAAATTCAGTTTCTTTCCTAGAGCCATAAACGAATTGAACATGCTACCAAATGCCACTGCTTCATCAGCGTCACTAAGTTCATTTCCTAAAATATTGAAACGACTGTTTAATGTGCTACTCATTACATTTAATATATTTCACTACACTTAGTATCATATCAACTTCTGGAGGTGTGTTCCTTTGATTCTTCCAGATCTTTGAGTGATGTACATTTAGAGTGTAATTTATGTATTCTTGTTTTTGTTTCTTGTTCCGTATTACACTATATTGTACTTGTTGTTACGGGAAAATTTTTATTTCGTACCAGCAACCTGTATGTGTTCATTATGTATTTTTTATTCACCCTGTAAGAGCTCAGATGGGCTGACAGTATTATTAAATGAAATGAAATGAGTAGGTCTTTGGCCCTCACCAAGTAGCAAACATCTGTTAAAGACCTAATAAGAACTCTTCATCAAATTAGTAGTTTTGTAAATAGCAATTCAATTATTCGACGCGCGCACATTGGTGAGAGGCGGTGATGGTTGACGCAAGTGGCTAATTTCTTTTTAAAACACCGAAAGAGTGCACTTCTAGTAATGGCAGGGCCCTGGCCAGGGTTGACCTCAGCAAAAATGGTGTCACTAAGCCACGACTGGAAATAAGCAAACACTGCTGACTGGGAAACACTGTCGTCTCTGGTTCATCACCCCTCACTGTGATCGTAAGTTTCGCAGGTCACAAAATTTAAGACTAGCACTTAAATTTTAGGTGGGCTATCTCTTGGGATATTTTGGTATGCCCATTCTTCCATAAAAAGAAATGTCCTTAAGGGCTGGGAAGACAGCCAGTGTGTTTGATGACGCCAAACAAACAGACGACCAAACGCTATTGCTAGCCACCTCGATGGGCCCGTTTCAATGGTTTCCAACACTGCGAAGCCTCGCTCGAGACAACTGCATTGGAGTCCATCTTCTGACGCGCGACCTGGGTGACAAGGATTTACTTCAGTGTCGTACGAAGCGCGAAACACGTGCACGTCAGAACTGACCGATCCGACGTGCAAACTGTCGGAAAGATGGCTGCTCCGACTCGCCGTGTCGTTCCGTTCAGCTCCCTGCCCAGTTCCGGGTATCCTTCTACCGGATGGATGGATGGATGCTAATGGCTGTATTTGTAACAGGTGGTAGCTTGCACCATCTAGTCTGAAAACCAAGAATATTATTCCTCCCCTTGCCCTTCGTGGTTTTTCTGACTTTAAAACAAACAAAATATTTTTATTATATTCCAATAAAGTATGCATGTCTGAAGACCTTACGTGAGGTTACTTTTTGCTGGCCCCAGCTAAGCGAGCACTGCATATACAAATCAGCGTGACTATGCACCCCGCACATTACTGCATCTCACCCGAAGTTCACGTGACACGACATTCGAATGGCTCGTAGCATCCGCTGCTGTCTGTCGTAAGGGGAAACGAGTATATTTGTTTGGGTCTCAATGGTCTTGATCGGTCCCAGAAGGCTGGCTTGCTATGGACGCACAAAATCAGCAGCTTGTTTTGTGTGTGCGGGGAGACTTCATGGCATTCGTCCGTTGCCTTCACCACCACGACTCGAGTCGCGTGACACACCACTACATCCGCTTCCCCGGGCCGCGTAGCACCTCCTCTCCCGATTGGTTCGATAGTCACGTGACAACATGACGTTCGCAACGTCCGTGCTGCCATTGGCTGCAACCCTCTGACAATCGGACAGCCGTGCGACAAATATTTAGCAAACTGGTCGCATGCCGGAGCCGGGCGGAGCCCCCATCCGACGCTCCAGTGCAACGAAAACTCTCGCATCCGACAGTTTGCACGTCAGATCAGACAGTTTTGACGCGCATGTGTCTTGCGCTTTAAGCAACACTCGTGCAAGATTTTTAAAAAAGGGGCACCTGGTGCGAAGTGGCTCAGCAGCTCGTCACGAGTCCAGTTGCACGACACGATCACGAGCCGGCCGCCAACCGGAAGGAGGCGTGCCACCAGCTCCAGGTAGCGCTGCCGTTTCGCTGCGGGTTCATCTGGCGACAGGCTGATGGCATCGTAAGTTCCTGGCAATGGACAACAGTCGTTGGCAGACTGGCGAGCAAGCTTGGTGACGTACACCTGGAGCCATTAACTGTCGCCAGAGCACGGAAACTTTCGGTTCGTTTCACAACTGCATGGTGGCACTGTGGTCAATAGTTTCAAAATGGCGGCCCCGTGTAAACTACTTGGGGCAGGCCGGACTGGCAAGGTCTGCTCATCAACGAACTAGATCAAGGTTTCTCAATCTTGAGGAACTCCTATCCGGCTTGAATAGCAGCTAAGAAACCCTTTGCTGTCTTGGCACTGATGCATTAAAGCAGTGCAAAAGCGTATACAGACCTTGTAAACAATAATGCGCCTACTAGGCAGTGTTTGGTTCATAGTTATGCATCGGAGAGTGACTCAGATCCACTAAAATACACACTTTATTTAGGGGCCCGGACAGCCGAGGATATTTAGAAGTTCGGGGAATCCAATCTGAGAATGCTTGGACACGGCTCTCTGCGATTTTTCTTGCACTGGCTGTGCTATTCTCCTCAGGCCATTGCATCCGCGTGGTAGGGACTATTACTGCACAGCACTTGGTGGCACTCGCAACCAAGCCAAACAGTAGAAAGAAATAGAAGCGAATTATCATCATCACCATTATCGTCGGTCTATGGGACTTAAAAGAGCAGCACTAAATGTGCTCCCTGGCTCTCGCCTCAACACGCAGATCTTTGGCAAGAAAGAAGTTGATTGAAATTTGAAGGTTCATCTTTTCGAAGCGCAAAAGGTGTAAAAATGCCCAAAATGTTATTTTCAAAAAAACTTCGCGTCTGCAAACTGCGAGTCAATCAAAATAAGGAAGGCGAGTCAAAATATAGATTTAAACTAAATAGTGATAGCGACAGTGATTTATTTCAGCTCAGGAGAGTCGCGGCGCAGCGTCCAACACCGATGAGATGTTATTGCACATGTAATTTTTTAAAAGAAATGGTGATAATGGTTTAAATGGAGCTTGTGGATGAGGGTGAGGGGTTAACATTGCGGTTGAAGACGGCTAAGAGCATTAGGCTTGCAGCGGTCCTCGCGACGGTGGTCTTCGTGGGGCCGCCATGGGTTGCTGACTTCTAACAGGCCAGTCTTGAGCTACTGTTGAAGGCTCCAAGCGTGCACGACTTGCAGACGAGCCGCCCGAATATCCGGCGACGCAGGGAGTCCAGCACCCCAGTAGTGGGGCTCCAGGGGTTGGCACCGGTGTTGGCCGGGCAGCGGTCTTCGCGAAAGCGGGCTCTGAAGCCTTCTAGCTTGCGGTCGAGCTTGTAACCGAGCAGTGTGACCACCCTGTCGATCAAAGACATGGTGTGTGACTCTGATCCGGCTGGCTCTCTGACGATGGAAAAAACAGGTCTTACGCCCAGCTGGCTTCCTCTTTTTCCGATCCTGCATCCTGAGGTATCATCCAGCGAAACAGTGCAAAGACCAGAGCAGCGAATAAAAATTACGAATCAAGAGAGATTGACTTGCTTTTCTCTATTCTTATGATGAGAACAATGAAGATGCAAGGTTCATGCTGTGGGCTCACACTTGACAGCGTGATTTCAGGCGATTCTGTTTCTGGTTTGGTTCTATGCACTGCATGCAGAGATCTAGAGAACTGGCTGGGCTTGCTCGTTCTGCTGGGCAGCCGAGCGTCCAGACAGGTCGAAGCAGAGCGCGTGAAAAATCTTGGAGGCCATGGGTTGGACTATTGGCGGCGTGCGCAAACTACAGGGGGTACTTCTCTAGCTATCATCATCATTGTTTGTGACGTCACGGGTAGGACAGACAGCACAGATCTTGGATCCCTCGGCTTGTCAACTCTCTTCATGCGCTGTTCAAGTAACGTGCGGCAAACCCTGTTTCACGCGTTGTGTTTATTTGGTGAAGTGATATTTGTAGTAGGACATTTTACCAAAGCTTGAAACCGTGACACGCATAGTCGTGCTAACAAACGCTTGGCGCTGAGGTGTCGAAGCGCTCTGAAGGTTGTGTGCTGTTCTCTACCCCAGTACAAGCTGGATAGGGAAAACGGAATATTTCACGCTTTAATCCACTACATCTACCACGGCGGATGGTGTGTATTTTTTCTGATTCGGACGAAAAAAAACTGAAAAAGACATGTCTCATCAAATTGAAAATAGGAAAGCGAAATTCGAGAACCTTTTGCGCGTGTAGTAAACACTTCAGTGAAAGCGACTCCGTGTATCCTGTTAGTTACAATCTGTACTGGCTGGTCTCTTATTCGTTCCAAGTTTATTACTTTTTGAGTTTTGTAAGACAGTATACAAACATTTCCTCAAAATAACAGGCAGGAAGAAGCAGTGGCTGGCTTCCGGAGTAGTTTTAATTAAATCCCTGCTAATTCATCCGGTCGACGCGAAACGTGTGAGACCCCCTTGAGATCAGTCTTAAATCTAAAAATCTGTGACTTCAGCGTCCCAAAAATTGATGTATATACACGTGTTATGAATTGCTACCGTTTGTTTAATCTTGTGGACCCAAATGTGCATAATGCATGATGCGCTTCTCAAAAAGCGCTTTTAAATTTGTAAAAAAGATTTAAGTAAAAATTAGATAGAACAAATTATTCAATCGCCTGAATTTTCTGGGCCATGTCCGACAATTTAAGAATTTATTAAAATTTCTTCTTTTCTTTCGAGCAGAAGTCGTGATGTGACAAGCTTTTTTGCCACGTATTTGATGCGGGAGGAGCTAAGCGACAGTTGCTGACGAGCATGTGCTCGTCAGCAACGCTTGGATAGAAATGTTGCTATCGGCAAGCTCAATGAGCTAAAACAAGTGTGCCGCGCTTTGCAACACAACTGTGCACGCGTGCACAGCTAAGAAGACAGCATGTCATTTACTCTGGTGCATGCAAAACCTATTTGTACAGCAGCCTCCACAGATCCAAAAAAACAATTAACACAAAGGCTGTGAATAGCCTTGGTGCACGCCACGCAAGCTGCAGTGTGAAGCTCCATGCTTGTTTTTGAAAATTTTATAGTTTTGAAATATAAACATCAACTTCGAACAGTTTTAAATCGGCATAGATGCAAACTAACATAGCCACTCTGTGATTTAACATGGCACGTCGTCTGCTCGCATCCTACTGGCTGCATCACAGGAGGGCACCTGCGAGGTGGCACCACCAAAACATTGTGTCGCCAATAGTCAGTGACAGGTTAAGAGTGAAATGGAAGCTCCTCCCACCTCTTCCCACTTTAGCAGAGGGAGTGCTGGAGACAAGGCAACCTCCTCTCCTGCGTTTGCTCTCCTGAAATGGAAAGAGGTGGGAGGAGCTTCCGTTTCACTCTTAACCTGTCACAGACTATGGATCACAGGCTACTTGGTGTAAAAACCCGAACAAAAACCAGTGGGCCTATCACTTTTCGACCCACCGTAATTTATCAGACGTTCGGAGATCTCGCCCAAACATTTTACGTGCGGTTTTCATTTGTTAGTTCCCAGCTTCAAGATGGCCGACATCAGCCAATCGGAAGGCTCGAATGAGTCGATTCTCTGGTTCGAGCAGGCGCCATGGGATGCAGTACACCCCGAGAACTTTCGGCGCCTCTAGGCATGCTCTTGTACAACCGTGCACAATTGTGCTTTTCTCATCGTTGATTTAATTTTCATTTCGTTGGTTTTGTCGACGACGGTGGCATTTGCCCCAAGTTCTTTCCGTTTTCTTTTTCTCAGGATGACGAGAAATATTCTGGATTAGGAATTAAGGCTGGTTCCCACACTTGCGACTGCTTACAACCGAGTGCCATACAACCTCTTGCGATCTCTTACGAAGAGAGGACACACTGCCGCCATCTGTCGAGCAGCCGTGGAACACTAGCAGTTTCCGTATATTTTCTCCTTTTTTTTTTTTTTTGCACTTCGTTTTCCTTGTTTTGATAATCTCTCGATAATGTTAAAAACGACCGTTTCTCATAAATAGTATGCATATTTGATTTTACAAATGCCGCCAAAACTTTCGCTCTAGTGAAATGCAGTTCCAGGGCCACCTCATAAGTGGCGCCGGCATGACGTGCGGCACGTCATCTATTCATAAGAGATCGCAAGCGCTCAGTCCTAAGCAAACGCGAGCGTGTAAGTGAGGCTCAATCGAGCCAAGTGGAGGGTGCCTTCTCGAGCGACGGTCGGTACCCACCTTTGTCCAGAACCACGTCGTACGTCTTCGACAGGCAGTGCCCGGACGGGATCGCGTCTTCGAGAATGTCAGCCACCTTCAAGAACATCAGAAATAAAGAAAAATTCAGCCCCCTTTTCTACACCATCGTGACAAAGGCACTAGTAAAGTCAAACGTATCGCGCGTCGATGCTGCTTGGGGGAACTTCCCACACCATCTATGCCTCAATGGCGGAAACGCCGTCGTGCATAGCCTCTCTAAACGAAAGTCAATGCCCCGGCGTGAGTGGAACGTGAAGTTTGTATCTCCCCGTTTCCTCCGAAGCACATACCTGTTCCCTTCTCCCTCGCCTCCCGCGCACTCTCCCACGATGTGTGTGAGCGCGCTCGCTTAACTCCTCCCATGTAACGGAACCGAATTGCTGGATTTTCTTTGTCACGGGGCACAGACCGGACACATGTGCCACGTCGGCGTTCCATTGGGACTCGAGTTCGCTCCGTCGGAACACGAGTTCCGGCCGAACGGCAAGGAAGCATTCGTTTGATGCTGTTCCGTTACGAGAGTGTATTACCGGAAGTGGCTAGGTGCGAGCAATATAACGCAAAAGATGTGAAAGGAAAGTGTGTCCTGGAACACCTTAGAACTTCGTTCGTACATCCGGAGTCGGCACCGTGAAAAGCGTGGGGTCTCAATGAGCCAGAAAGCGACACGTGGGAAACGGGCCGGCTGCAGCCCGAGTCGCATACAAGTATTTTACCCGTTACGACGATGGGTACTGAGCGACCGAGAACCGAAGGAAAAACAACCTCGTTGTTATTTGTGGGCTGCGGGGTTGAATTTACAGTGCCAGGCTTGTCAGCCTTAAAGAGTGCAACGGATGTTCCGCCTAACCCTGCGTGCCTACGTCGGTTGGACCAAGTAACCCGAAAAAGTACCAGGATTTGTTTTTACGCACCCAGGATGCCACGTTGCGTCGCTGTTCGCCAATCCGTCGAGCCTTCTGGCAATGCTGTCTCGGCCCGCACTCCACGAGAGCACAAACACTTTTTCCTCGATAGAAATAAGAGTGAACTTGCAGGGGAGCTGGTGAACTTGCGACGTAAACCCGAGGCCGAGGGACAAGAAGGGGAACAACAGATCCACAGGTCTCAAACTCGGCCGAGACCGAGACCCACGCAAGCGTCGTCCTCCTTTTCGTTCCTCGGTCTCCAGTTTTCGAGACGTCGAAAGCTTCCTTGTTTGTCTCTCGACCGGGAATAAACCGCGCCAAGATCACAGTTCATTCCGTCGAGTTAGGGTGTCTCGTGGCTCGTCGGAAGCTAGCTCTTTTCCAAATTTTAACTTCCGGTACGGCGGCTTCAGCACGAAAATATTGCGCGACACGTTTCTTTCCCACGGTTAGGTTGGCAGTACCTCGAAGGAAATGGCAACGTCTTCCTTTGCAGCAAGTTCCTTCGCCAGGTCAACGGCCTTGGCGACGTAATCGACACCCGTGACAGCGGTGTATCCCTGCTTGGCCTGAAGAGAAATGGAATAGGCAGAGAGGGTAAGAGGGTTTCCCAGACCCTTTTCGAAATTCAATGCCATCTGGTGACTAAAAAGGCAGTTACTGCACTTTAAACTAATGGCGGTCATGAAACTATACTTCATCGGGCACCGCCACCTTTGCACGTCAGTTGGCAGATGAGGATTGGTTCTTCTATGACTTCCCAGGCAAAAATCAGTCCACTTCCAGCTGGATTATGGAACTGGAAATGAGGCAGTCCAGCTGGATTCCAGCTGGTTCCAGCTGGGTCCACCTGGAATCCAGCTGGACTGCCTCATTTCCAGTTCCATAATCCAGCTGGAAGTAAACTAATTTTCGCCTGGGTTCGTAATTAGTTCTTGTTATGTCTGTTCCAATGGTGCAAACTTAAGAACTGTTCCAGTACAAAGCGGCGACCCATAAGCCTCTTAATTAAATTTCCGCCATTAAAAGGCTTTGGAGCCAAACCGGCACCAAGAGATTGATTGGACCACACTCCGAAATGCCGTAAACGCTTACGGGGCCGTTGTATCTAATTCATGCGCCGTGTTGTACCAACGTCTCGAACGTACAGGCCTCGTGCCATAAAAGAAAACATAGAGCTATATTCAAATAAATAAGGCAGTCATTGTTTTGCCTGCCATGTTACATTTCGTTTTACTTGGCTCATATTTCCAGGCACTTTTTTTTTGTTTTTCATGTAACAATACATTCAGCTATGATTTTTAAGGTATCTATGCTTGCTTCACATTTTGAATAAAAACTGGGAAAAAAAGCAGCATAAGTCAAGGAACCTGGACAGACCAGTTCAGTTTCTTTAACTCGTCCTTCGTTTTATGTTTTTTTTTCAGTTTTTATTTAAAATCCATCACCAACTAAACCAAGTGTGTACTCTCCAACGGTTGCTTCACATCAAATAAAATTTTATTTGATTTCCAATCAATGTGTAATACTCATTCAATTTGCAGTCAAATATCTTTTGTAGACCTCAAATTAATTTTCCTTTCAATTAATTAATTTCCAGCCATGAACTTCCCATTTTTCAGTTTTCTTTACCTGTGGATGAATTTTAAACATCTTTTTACGATATCTTACTTTAACTTTTACATGACTGAATGCGCACATGTCAGGCACGGAGCACTGCAATTAATTATGCGTGCATGGAATATTACGGTTACAATAAAATGTAGAGCCCAGTGTTTCAAAATGCCAGCCTGTGTGCCTTTTTTTCTTCCTCCGTGGCCAACGATTTTATCATGTCAACGACAGCAGGTTAAACCTCAACGAGTCGCACGCACCAACTGGCAAAAGTCGTTAAAAAATGCATAAAAACCACCTGCACCATTTTTTTACGCATCCGATTGACGTACAGCGTGCGTCAAGCATCGGCAGACACAGCTGGTGTGTTAGCTTTTCCCTTACAGAAGACGCATATTTGGGGCTTATGAACCACATTTTCACGAAAAATTATATATAGTATATCTCACTGACAATGGCTGCACGCATTCGCAGCTTTGTGGTCATCGGTCGAATTAAGATATTTAGCTGCAGCCCTCCCGTGGTGAAGTGAACTTTGACATGTTACCTTAGTCTAAACGTGTTTTGTTTCCATATATCATATGGTTTTTAGGCTTTTCTCCAGATAATGCTACGAACACGGAATGTCAACGAGTCGTTCGTTTTGTGCCTACGCTCTTGCATGGAATATTGCAGAAAACAAAGTGGCGCCTTTTCTCTCCACTTTGTTGGAAGAGTCCTGTCAAACTGGAGCCACTGTTACTTCCTATCCTATCGTGAGGAGAGGCAAGCAGGACGAGCTCTTTTCCGCAAGATTTGCATCGTCTCGGTGATTCCAGTACCTGCATTCGCTGAGGGGAAATGACAAGGTGCCTGAAACCATTGCTGCTCTTGCGATAACATCAATAACATTGCTGTAATTTCCCTAAAACTAAAGAGGTAGTACAGTTAATGTACCTGGATATTGCGCATTGCCTTTCACAAGTAGCAACAAGGAGCGAGTATCGACCAGTGCGCACCTCTGAGTGTCGCACTGCGGCACAGCGCACGCGCAGACAGTTTGCCCCTCACAACACTAGTTCCTGCGCACGTGCACTGCCCACACTATGCTCATTTATAAACAGACAGTTTGTCCATGGTAAAAGGCAAAAAGAGTGTACCAGCTGCACTAGGAGATGTCCATTGCCACAGCCCAGGTCAAGGATGCTGCTCGACTTGGTGACGTGCGCCAGAAGCCACTTGACGACACGGAGCTCGTTGCCAACACCAAACCTGCGAATTCGTAGGGTGGTCGCAAGTAGTAAGAAATGTTTGATCATGGTTCCTGCACTAAAGGTTTCGACGTTGCAGCGATTTGTACATCTGTGGTGACCGACACTTGCCGTCGACTGTGCAAAATCGGCTACATGGGCTGTATGTACGCTTCGTTTCGTCGTATGTTAGAGAACTGTCAAAGGGTATGACACAAATGTGTACAAACAAATTAAAAACATGTGACATTTACCGGAAAACCGACACAGGGCCGCATCTTTTGAAAGGGCCAAATGTTGAAATCAGTTACTGAGATCACCTTACCACACTTCTCCGACGTCGCCATGGTCTGCAAAGTTGTCTAGCTCTTGGATGTATGCTTGCTCCCAACTGCAATGTACATGGGTGCAATATCGGGATAAAGCCATATCCTACCGAAATCCATGATTTTCGAAACAACTTCTGCCACTTGTTGAAAATAGAGGTTCGAGAGTATTCGGTCCTCTACGCTCTTTCTCTGTTTGTATTGGTCAAGAGGGGCACAAACTTGGGGCCTAGGACAACCTACAATGGGCACAATAGCTGTGCCTGGGGAGCTTAATCTAGGCCACTGCAGATTAATGAAGATCTAGCTTCGTTACTTGCAAAGCCGGTAAGGCACGTGACTGACCGGATACTCTCGGAGCGGTAATTCGGAAAAATGGCCCGCGAAACACATGTTCTGTTCGTGACAGATGAAGAAGAGCTATGTAAATCCGAATCAGTCTTCAAATATTAAGGTATGCAGGCGATTACGGTAACTACATTCTGAATATTGCTTACGCAACAAAACACCCAAAACTCACTATGCTTTGGTTCCAAGTTCAGACGGATTCAACTCCATGCTCTGTTCACTGGGCGCGGCCATATTCGAAATATTTTCAACCTTCGTCCGTTCGTTTATTCCGTTAGTGTAATCCGGAGTTACTCCTCACACCCTTCTTCCGCTTCTTCGCTTCTTCGGCTTCTTCCCAATGCTTTCGCCCCCCAGTTTTCGAATGAGGGTTATTTATTCTGATAACTCTAAAGTAACGGGTGGTTGTTTTTGTTTTGTTTTTTTTTTGTTTTTTACGGATAGTGCCATCTGTTGACAATGGGACGAAGTGCTCACTTTCCCGGTGTCTCGTGTCGTATGTTCCTTGGTCCCGTTATCGGTATTTTTTTTAATTCGCTAATTTTTGCTCAAAACAAAGTGCTGCGCGGTGCAGCGGTGTTTCGCAGTACCGATAACTCTTACGGACAAGTGACAGGACGATGTCTGGACATGGAAGCAGCAATCGGTGGAGCTTCCTGCTCGGTTGTCCGCCCTCACGCCCGGCGAGTCGTCGAGCTTCAGTGAAGGCAAGGAACCCGCGCAGATGCCGGTAATGTGCGTGTGACTCCCATTTGATTCCTCTTTTAAAAAGGGAGATTCATTCCGAAAGCCGAGAAGAATAAAGGAAAGATGCGGTCGTACCGTATGCCGCGTTGGATCGCTGACAAATGTTCGAGGCAACGCCGGGACTCTACGGCCTGTCCACTCTACGAATCGCATCCGGTGGAGGTGTTGATCGCGTTTCTCATCGTATTTTTCCTTCTATTCGCGCTGAGGTGTCCGACGTGGCGGACCGGCGACTACATCGTAATGTCCGAGCAGGACGTCGACGCAAACGCAAACGAGTGCCCGTGGACGCCACGCGCGGAGCATCAGGACTTCTGGATCGGTATCGAAAGACCGAGGTGTCCTTCCCTATCGGCATCCATGCCACGAAGTCATCCTGTCGACAAAGAGGTGAACGAGACTCTCCTGAACGATCTGTCCAGGAGACTGCAACCAGGGGTCGGTGGGCGCCGTCTTGGTGCAACTCGGCCCACTTCGTCGCCATTGTGGTGCCGTACCGGAACCGCCAGAAGCACCTGTCCCTGTTCCTCCAGCACATACACCCGTTTCTGCAACAGCAGAACGTGCAGTACACCGTCTTCATCGTCGAACAAAGCGGTGAAGGCGCCTTCAACCGGGCTAAGCTGTTCAATGTCGGGTTCGTGGAAGCGATGAAGCGGGACAACTACTGCTGCTTCTTCTTCCATGATGTGGACCTCCTTCCGGAAGATCCCCGTAACCTGTACCGGTGCGAGCGACATCCCAGGCATGTCAGTTCGGCCATCGACACCTTCCGCTACGTCCTGCCTTACCCCGAACTCTTTGGTGGCGTCGTTTCTATGAGGGCCGAGCACTTCACCAAGATCAATGGCTTCTCGAACAAGTTCTTCGGTTGGGGTGGAGAAGACGACGACATGCAGAGACGCATCAAGCACGCCGGGCTCTCTGTGGTGCGCTGGCCGTCATCGATATCGCGGTACACGATGCTAGAGCACGAAAAGGAAGTGCCTAACCCCGACCGTCATAGGCTGCTGGACAACGGTGAGAACAGGTTTGAGTTAGATGGACTGAACAGCCTGCAATACCGAGTCATCCAGCTAGAAGAGAAACCATTGTACACACGTATTCTGGTTGACATTCATGCGCCATCCTGATTTGGTATCGTGTGTAGCATACTGAGATCTTCTCTTTACGACAGGCTGTCTCAACCCCTTGAAAGATCTATCAAAGGGTTTGACTGATGACCGCCTCATAGTCCATCCATAGGTTGGTGTGCCTGCTGCCCCGGTGAAGTTGTTCGCCGCAGTCACTAGATCTAGTGCGTGCTTGTGGAACTATTTTAATTTAGCTACTGGTAGAGTAGGAAGCGGGCATCGATCAATATTATTTTGTCTGGAATCTTAGTTGTGAGTGATGGGGTTTCCAACCATCAGATTGGTCATTCTTGGGAGGTGACCAGTCAAAAGTTCTTGTAGGGTCAGGTTTTGAAAGTCATACACTCGTGATAGTTGTTTAACTTTTGAGAAGCATCCTAGCTAGTCCAACATGGGGCATCCATTTGCACCAGAGTTGTGCAGAACAGTCCACCACGGTGCTGCAGGCACATTAATGTAGAGTGCTAGGATGCAAACGATTAATAATGTGCATTCTCGTGACATCCATTGGTGCGACTGCCAACAGCTCAGCTTGACACCGTCGTGAAAGCTTGCATCTGTGCAGCTGTCTATTTAGGCAATACTTCTGACTTGGAGGATCGCTTGGACGTTCGGTAATGTTGGGAATGCCAGGGTCTGGATCAGAAATCAGGGCTGTTTACACACACACACACTTCCAGCGCATGCCGTAAAATAAGGTATGTGTGTAGGCCCGGTCACCAGGGCGCCTTGATGTTTATCTACGTCGTGAAAAGATACCAGCTTCCGTTGTTTTTGTTCTTTATTTTTACTTTGCGATGCTGCCTTTCTCGGCTTATTTCCGGTGTGGGCCTGCTTGCTGTATGCTCGGTGTACGAGGATTTCTAGCGGTTAAAAGTCTGATTGTGCAAGCTAGCGGCCTTTTTAGTGGTATTATTACCTGGAATAGTGCAAGTTTTTGGACTTGCCTATAGATATTGAATCTCTTCGTAGACAGGAGCATGCTTAACGTTTGTTCTACGAAGCAATGGAGGCATCTGATGATGGGATTTTATTGGTTGATTTTTAGTGTACTCTTGGATGTACCTTACTTTGTGCTCAAGCAGAATATGGTCACGATACAGAATGATCTCAAGCATTAGTCCTGTGTCAGTACAAAGCTATTAGGTAGGCTGCCTCACATACCATATACACACCATCGGTGCCATGTGGTAGGATGTGGTGGCAGATGCGTGTTTGCGATGCATGAAATTGATGAGTCTGAAGGAGACTGGGTTTGCATTACGAAAAGCAAGACATTGATATACAGACTTAGACATTATGTTCTGAAGTTTGAGAGCTTGAAATAAAAATGAAGTGAAACTTGTGCAAACGATTTCACTACCAGCTCATGGGAGTAGCCTAGAGCTTATTGCTATTGGATGTTTCTGCCCAGATGAACTGAGCCAGTGGTGTGATATTGTATCTCTTTGTTCATTGTTTTACAAGAAAGTCATTTTTGTTTTTCAGAGATAAAGCTTTGTTAGTAGCATGGAGCCAAAATGTCAGCGCATAGTGTTAGGCCCTCTGCCATTAGCTCTGACGAGTGATTTTAGGTGCAGCTAAAGTGTTGCCGCTCCTTCAGTATTACGGATAAAGCTCATAATAGCTGTGCAAAATATTAAAGGCTGTGGCTCCCGCCAGTTACATAGAAAGTTCATGATAAAACATTCATGTCGGAGCAGTGGTACCCGTAAAGTTCCAAGAGAACGCCCGCCTCCGAGAGATCGCCCATCCCGCTTTTCTGGCTCAATATCTGTTGCAGACAAATTCCGAAACATCGCCCACTCACCGATTCCCGTCGGACGTCACGCGATGTCCGACGGGAATCGCATCCGCCGCGCGATCTGCTGTACTGGTACGTCTGATAAGCGAGAGTCCGCGATCTGCGCGCGATATCGGCTCCCGTTACACACGAGTTTTTCTCGCGCGTATATTGCATCGTGAAATGCGAATCTGCTGCGTCCGCGATCTGCGGTATCCGTTGCCGTGGCATAAGAGTTTGTGGCGGATTCCCGCGTTTTTGTCCGCGACCTGCGCGCGCGACATCGGTTCCCGTTACAGGCAAGTTTGTAGCGGGTTCCCGCGTGTTTATTGCACCATAAAACTTGAATCTGCTGCGTTCGCGATTTGCGGTATTCGTTCCCGTGAGATGCGAGTTCTCGGCGAGTTTCTGCGGATCCTTCGCACGGTAAAACGCGGATCTGCTGCCTCCGCAACCTGCGGTATCCTTTCCCGTGACACAGGAGTCCTAGCGAATTCCCGTGTGTTTATCGCATCGTGAAACGCGAATTTGCGGTGTCCACGATCTGGATTATCAGTTCCCGCGTCACGTGGTTTGTAGCGGGTGCCCGGTGTTTATCATTAATTTCTTGATAATGTTTTGCTGTGGCATCCCCAAAGAAAGCCCACCCCATGTTTTTCACCATTTATCTCTTCATTTTGGGTGGGCGTTCTTTCGGAACTTTACGGTAGTCTTATAACGTTTATGGAAATGCTCATAGCAGATGTATCCTGACTTGTGGCGGTGAGCTAGATCTCGTACCTTGTAGACTTCGAGTTATGACAGGCAACTAATATGATTGTTCGCATACCAAGTGAATGAGTTCAGGACTGTTTATTTTAGAAAAAAAAAAGTATGGCTGAATCTATTGCCTTGTTTGGAAGTTTTCTACTTTCTTTATTTGTTTTGTTTAATGGCTGCTGTGATTGTTATGTGCTGCAGTTTTAAAAATTGCAGAGGAATAAAATTACGAACATCTTCAAAGTTTTTATTTTTGCAATCCATAGTGAAGTTCCCAAGACAACGGAAGTGCAGACGGTAGGGAACAAATAGTGTTTTGTGTGTTGAGACGTTGAGAATGCCAGGTTCCAAATAGAAACTATGGGGTGGCCGAAAACAACAACAGCTTGTTTCGCAAGGGGCACTACTTGATGAACCCTGTTGCAAGAAGCTGACCTATACTATGTTATGTAAGTTCAACTTGTTCAGATTTGAGTTTGTATTGTTGCCCTTGTCAAGAGCACTTTTGTTTTGTGGCTCGTCCTTGAGCCCGACAAATCAAGATGCCACACCTGGATCTTTTTGCTCTACAAACAACTGCTCATTATCTTTCGTTCTTGGTGTGTAATGCAAAGATGAACCTACTTGGTTGAACTTAGCATCAGGTCTGCAGTTTCAACCTACCTGGTTGAACCTGCCAAGGCTCAAGCTTCAACCTACGTGGTTGAGCTTGTGGTTGAACCTCAAGGCAGCTTGCTTTGGGGTCTACCCCTATCCTTCAATCAGAGCCAATCAGAGCTCGGCGACTCTCTGACGTCACCACAACCCCTGCAAAAGAAGCAGACGAACTTGCGTTCCGCAAAGGCCATGGAGGATAGAATGGCGTAGGATCTGCTTGCAGAGCCTGCCAGAGTATCGCGTTCCTTTTCTTTGCGCTGCTAACTCCGTTTTGGTGGAGAAGCGGTCATGTGCACCGAGCTGGATCCAACCTTCACGAGGGAAAGCGACCTTGAAAGCGCCGAGTTTCGGGTGGAGCAAGTTTCTCGTTTGCGCAATATACATCCTACACTAAAATCGAACGAACTCTAAAGTTCTTTGGCCATTGAACATTATGTGTAGCCACTGGGTGCAGTATAATCGCCTTGTTTTATAACGCGAGCAATGTTCCAAAACATGTTTTTAAAGTCTGGGATGCAGATGTCACGGGGGACGACCGCGTCGCTCGAGTCTGCGACGCTCGCGGAGTGATACGCGACCGCCACATACGGGCACCTCGGACCGGACAACAACGCGCAGCTGCAGCTTGTGAAAATACTTTTTTTTGGGGGGGTTATTATGTTTTACTGAGGGCATACAGATAACCAGGAGACAAATGACGGAAAGACGGCACACGCACGGCGCAAAGCACGGCGTGTCGCAGCACTATATCTTCTATGCTCCGCACGCCGCGTCCACGCCATCTTCACAGCCACGCCATCTGCGGCTCTGGGTCTCCTGCAGAAGCGACGGTCGCTTCCCGCAGTGCGGCATTGGATCCATCATCCAGCATGGCCGTTCTGGGAGCTCCAATGAGATACTCTGTTCCGCAAGCGGAACATATGCTGTTACTCTATGCTCCCGTCGTAAGCGGTTACGTTGGAACACAACACGCTCGACTGCACTCAAACGCAAATGTGTGAAACAGTCTACCACGGGGCTTCCAGGATGATTGAATGGATAATAAGGGCTGTACCCTTTATAACTATATAGGGTTCCGTGTTTTCGGTAACTACCAATAAAGCCCGGTAAATAACTCCTAAAGATGTTCTCGGAATCGGGGAAAACCGAAAAACTCCGAATTGGAGCTGCCCTAGAAGAAGGAAATCTCCGGTTATGGGGAAAGAAATCTGCGGCGTTTATTGTCGGTACCGGGATGACGTTTTTCCAAGTGTCTGGGTTACGGGCGTAAGTTCCATGGACTTTGGAAGAGGCCACAGATTTATAGATGTGCAATCGTTTCACAACATTAGACCTGATAAGCCCTGATTTATTTCTCGACGCCAAAAATAAACACCGAAAAACACAAATTTTGGAGAAAAAACAATTAACCTCTAAAAAAACACCCCCGAATTTGAAGAAAAATGAGCACGGAACACGCTTGCGCCACCTAACCATTCACAGCGCCTGGCGGTCTAAAGACGAAGCTTTGAAATTGGTTTAATCTATACGCCGCACTCGGGGTGTGAGGGTAACACCAAGCGCTGCCCTTGGAGAGGTTTCCATCAACATTCTCGAACGCCACGTCATCTCCTCGGTGCAGAACCGAAGAACTGCACCCCGCACGGTCTCGGGGAGTGCGCCGAGTCTCGTGTAGTCACGCGTGAGTGGGAGATCGGCATTTCCTCTCCACCGCGCGTAGCAAGCGCGTGATTGTTGCGGAATGCAGAGCCCGGCCTTGCAAGGGCGGCCCCTGCCAGCGCCGCGCATGATTCATCGCGCAGCCGTCTGCTGGTGAAGCAACTCCACTGCCGCGAAGTTCCCAGATAAGGGCTGCACTTAGCGACCATTTCTTTTGTCTGCTGTGTGTGTGTATACGCTCGTGTGTGGCGCCGACTGTCGTCACAGTATACCTGAGATGAGGGGGGAGTGCCCCTGGGAGGTGGTATTACGTATTATTAAAATATTAAAGATAGGGGAGTGAAATAAGAGGCATGAAAAGAGGGACAGACATTCACTGTCTCTCTTATCTGTCGTTACTTCTGCTTCCTGAGGCTGTGTTACGGACTGTCTGTAACTATGTGTATGTGTGTGTGTGTTTTTTTGTTTGTCTTTTAAGGATGTGGTGACTGGATGTATCCCCTTATTGACTTGTCTCCGGTTCTGTTAGAACTTGGACATGTGTGCGTGTTCGTCTTATGCGTTTCGACTTTACTTATCCCCTCGTGTCTCAGATTCGTGTGTGTCCTTCATGTCTGTCTTTTTTGGTTCTTCTCTCAGGTTGTGTGGAGCCGTTCTGTGTTTGTGTGTGTTTATCGTGTTATGAGTCTTCTCTCTATCGCTTCTCCAGTCTCGAGTTCAGTTAGAGGCAGTGTTTGCCCATCTATCTCTTCTTTTGGTTGTGTGTGTTTGGTGACTATAGGAAACGAAACCGAAACAGGGACATAAAGAACAGTGCAGACAACACCACATGAGCCTGTGTCAAAAAAAAAAAAAAAGGTTTGCTTTGTATGTTTATACAGCCTTGATGGAGATGCGCCTCAACGGGTAATCGGTCTCTTAGCTGTAGTTGAGAAATTTAGCCAGTGCAGTACAACCGTCTGCATTCTCGTATATATCCCTCTTTCGGTTTCGTATTCTCCACCCTTGCTCCGCTCGTCCCGGGTTTTGGAGAAAAACGGACGCGAAAGCACAGAGCAGCTGAATGAACTGAGGGGACGCCATGTCCAGTTCTTCGACAATGCTTGAGGCATATATGTCGGGGCAGTCAATTCTGTCGTTGTGTCGAACACCACGTCTTAGGTGTGACGTGCGAGCGATGGGACTGCGATTTTAACACACCCCTAGGTTGAGTCCAACATTTAGGATTGCCTACACTGAAAGTTCGGCAAACGCCATAATATACCCCCCACCCCCTTTTCTTAGAGCTTCTCTCAACAATTTGCTCTTACCTACGCCCCAAGATCGACAATCCTGGATAAATCCCTGGCCCTGCCCTTTCCACAAAGAAAAAAAAAGTGCCTCGTAAAGTGCAGCAATTGTCGCTACTTTTATTCATGCGGCGCACGGTGGTACATCAACTCGGGAGGGGTCTGGGAGCCACGCAACTTCGAAGATGGCGGCACAGCTCTCTCTCCCCGGGAGCTGCCTTCATGACCCACTGGCGGCGTTTGAGGTCATGGGCGATTGCGGAAGGGCTGGCCAGAGGCACGCTAAACGCATTGTTGCCTTCGCTGAAAGTAGCTCGTTGCCTTGGGCGGGAATTTGCCGCAACAGCTGGGGCACGCACTCAGCTGTTCCGCATTTCCAAACTGAATTGTCGTGGACGGAAGCGGATTCGTGTAGATGTTTCCTCATACCACTTGTCTTCAAGGTTTGACTATACTTATACTAGATGAAAGACGCCATGTCTTTGTGATGTACCAACCTGCGTGGCGGCGCAGGGTATACAGCCGAGTCGCAGCGAAATATCTTGGACATCTACATGCTTTTGTTTTATATGTATATGATAGATTACGAGCCTTGGTTTTTTATCTTCCCACTTGTGGAATGCGGTGCACAACACTATGGCGCGAAGCTAACGGATTTAGGATGCATAGGTTAAGTTGCACCCTAGCATATATATATATATAGCTGGCTGCGGTGCAGCTCTGTAGTTTGCGCCCATGAAACCGTCTGACTGCGCCGTTGGCCGCGCGATGACAGGCAGCGCCAACCTCTACTTGTGTGTCTAGGTAGCCGGGCCCGTCTTTTTCATAGGGAGCTTTGTAGTAAGAGGAGGTAGCAATATTTCTATTTGCCTGCTCCTCCCCCCCCGCCCCCTCCTCTTCCCCTCCCTCATGAGTCCGTCAAGTTCGAAAGTACCTGCACATTCGCCTTTTTTACACCTTCACCGACCATGCCGCTGCCGCGGTACATACCTTTTCCAAAGCTATCATTCGACACCCTTGGGAAGATGTAATATTGTACACGCTTTGGGAAAGGTGTGATTCAAACACTGTTTCAGGGGATGCTACACGTTGTTACTCACACACCTCTGAACCGTCGTTCCCCGCGTCGACTTAACCTGCATTGCAGAAAGCCCAGGCTCCGTTAGAATGAGACACCGAAATTTCATAACTTCCCGTTATCTCGTTCAAAAGTTATAAGTAATTTTCAAAATTTTGCCATGAGATTAAAGGGCTCGTTCCCGGCAGCAGTTCTGTATTAGCGGGTTGTTTTGGCTGCCACTTTCTCACTAAAGAATCCCGAAAATCGCTTATAACTTTTGAATAGCGCAACACGTATATAGGACCAAAAACGTTGGCATGTTATCCCAGCCACTAGCACTACACTCAGGCGGAGACGGGAGCGTTCTGCGTTGCGCAATTTATTTTCCCAATGGAAAAACAAAACAAAAAAAAATCTTTTTTTATTTGTTTAAACACTTGGTACAGAACAGAGCACCGCCGTCCGCCCAAATATGGCGGCTGGAGAACCCAAGCTGTTTCTTCTTGGCTTTGGGAATTTCCTGTTGGCGCGACGAAAAGCGGGCAGGAACGTCCGCGCTGGAATGTATAAATAAAACGATATCGTGTCTTACAGCGACGCTTTCTCGAAGCGGAAGCCGCGCCGCTTGCTGTTTACATTCCACAGCCGCCGCCGTCGGCGGAGAAGTGTGAGAAAGGCAACTATGGTCGCCCCCTTTCCCCGAAGCTGTGTTTTGTTTGCAAACTGAGAGGGGGAAAGGGGGGGGTGTTCCCAAAGGCACGCGAGGAATGTGCCGTTCTTTTCAGAAGGGAGCAAGTTGGTCGGCCGCGGCCGGCGTTCCAGTTGGCATCAGACGGCCACGACATAGGGGGAGGTCGCCGCATTCCGTTGGGCTTCCGTCGTTGCTGCGTCATCGCCGTTCGGCTCCTTGTCGCGTTACGAGGCTCGAGGACTTCTTTTGACGAAGATGGCGAAATAAAATTCCTACGTAATCCTCCCTGGCGGCGACGATCTTCTGCTGCGGGGAAGCAGACGACATCTCGCCGTTTGCTTCCGCTCGTAGCAGACGAGCGAGCGATGATGGGCTTGTCTGCTTTTGGGTTATTCGAGTTTTCGTTTGATTGATTACACAATACTGCCGACCAGTCGCCGAAATTAAACTTTGGGCGATTATAACAGAGTGTTACGAGCGGTATTCTGGTGTAAAAGAAGATCGTATGGACGCTTTGCGGCAGCTTTGATTGAGCGCCGCCATGCTGCCATAACCGACCTTCAGGTTTTGTTTCCTCTTATTTCGTATACTTCATTTCATCATTACCATAGCGGGCCAGGTTATTGCCATTTTAGACTCTACTGTGTCCTCTCCAGCACTGGCCTTTGTGGAGGCTCGTCAACGACCGTTTTTAGTGACTCGGTAAGATAAGAGAAGGTCAGGTCAGCAATGGCGTCTCTAATCTGGCGCGTGTCTAAAGCGTCTATAAATGAACCAGTGAACGGAATGCATCGGAACTCTTCACAAAGGTGTATTTAAGTGTTGCATTAAGTTTTGTGAGTGGAGGCTGTTAACGAAAATTGAGCCTATAATGCCTGTATATTCACAGGGATGAAAACGGCAAAAACCGTCTGCTTTACACTGCTACTCAGATATGGTATCACATGCTCGGATCTGCTGCATCTGCTTTCGGGTGTCCGTCTCAAAGAAGCTTTCACGTTTTTGCTTCATGTTGCGCCATGCTTGAGTAAAAAACTTCAACCGGACGAGATTTTTTTTTTTTGCCGTTTTCCTTCTTTAAAGAATAACAAAGTTTTTGTACGTTTCATTTTTTTCACCTGAAATCTACACTTATAAAATTTAAGTATGGTACATGCACCGCCTAAAGGCACCTTTGTGAAAAGTTTCAATGCACTTTACTCATTGGTTTATTAATATCCTTCTTTTTTTTTTAGCCCTGAAAAGATACGTCCGCGCATTTTGCACTTCTGGAATTTCAGAACTATACGGAGAGCAAGTCTGCTTCTTGCGATGGAGTCGTCGCGGTGACGTCAGGACGACGCCGAGCTCTGATTGGCTTTGATTGAAAGGATATAGTGGGTTGACCTCAATGCTAAATGCCTTAAAGACTACCCACTATTTTTTTTTTCAATCAGCCAATAAGAGTTTGATGTTCTGAGGTCATCGTAACTCCGGTGCAAGAAGCAGAGGAACTTGCTCTCCGCATAGAGACCGCGCGTGCGCATCTTTGATCGAGCGCTCAAAGTGCGCGACTGCATGCACGGATATATCCCACAGCTTTGGGTTCAGTGCCAGAGAACTTAGTCCCTGATATCGTGTCACGATCTTTGAAAAACATCGAAATGTCAGGTACGTAGCCATGGATTTTGTTCGGGCGAGGGGGGGGAGCGCCCGGATAAAATGCTGTATGAGGGAGAGGGGAGAGGGGTCCCTGCAAAATAGTCAAGTGTGTAGAATAGTACGTTCGCTGTATCGTGCACAACGCGTGATCGAAAACGTTGCAGACCAGTAATATACTCTATTCCGTGTACTGGCAAAGTGGAATCTTGTAACGGTGGGGCAATTTTTGGTAACATTCGAGAGATTGAGGGAAACGTTTTTGCAGATTCGATACGGTACGATATGGGCCCTCCGGTACGAACTGCGCATGTGCGAGTCTTCTGTGGTGGCGCATGCGCAGTTCGTATCGGAGGGTCCATCGTATACCGTATCGGATGTACAAATACGGTTCTTTAAAACTCTCAAATACTTTCCTGCGATATCTGTCACCGTCTGATGGTGAATTCCGCTTATTGATATATATCGAGCGATCCGAAATCGTTCCAACGGAATGCGCCGTGAAAAGTGGAACTCCTCATGAAATAATAATTGCGTTGCGTGTGTGTGTGTTAATGCAGCCGCAAATTAGTGGACCTCGACGGGCGTCTGGTGTCTGAGCTGTAGATGAAAAATTTAGCCAGTCCAGTACAACCGCTAGGCATGGGGTCGTTAACGTGCACTACGCACTAGTGATACATGACCGCACGCCGGTACGAATTCAGTTGAACGTTTTTAGCCTGGAAGCAAATAAACAAAAATGTATGGTACTTCCGAGTTCACTAACAGTTTTCATGATCAACTTCATTTCATCCGCAAAGACTTCCCAAAAGCAAACATATTCTTGTTTTGTGACTTTAACTTTCCACTAATAGAGTGAGCCACGCTTACTTCGCGATATCAAAAAGAAATAAACTTCTTGGACGTCTGTCAAAACTTCGATCTTTTACAAATAATTAATAATCCCACTCACAAAGGGATAAAACTTTGGGTTTATTCCTTGTGTCTATCCCAGAGTCCGTTACATCCGTATCTTTTCATAGCGGGTTCAGTGACTACAAACTAATCAACATTAACGTCACCGTCATACAAAAAAAAAAAAAAAAGCAAGTTACGATCAAGATAATTTGCGACTATAGACCTGTTTCGCTTACTCTTGTCCCCAACCACCTGGTTGGCATATCCGTTATGGGCGGCGAAAAAATATTAAAACATTTCAACCTGCAAATAAAAAAAAAATAAAAAAATCAGGTTAGACAAAGCGAGAATGGGGGACGGTTACGCTTATATCCTAAATGTGCTCTATTGGCGTGGCGACGGCAAAACAATGTTTTCGCCCATACTGGAAGTGACGATATTTCAAGATGGCGGCGCCCTTGTGATAAAGGTCAATAATAAGGCCAACTCTGAATCAATAAACGATGCTCTTTCCCTCTTTTATCGATTTTACATTGATGGATTTCATAATAGAACAGTCGAAGAAAATTGGCACCTCTTTAAATCTAAACTATCTGAACTCATTGATACTTTTGCTCCACTATAGTTCACATTCACTCCAACAGTAATCAACCATGGTTTATACAAAACGTTAAAAACATTGTGCAATAAGAAAAAAAGATTTTTGTTTAGTTAAAAATTCCAGTGCCTGGATGAGATATGCCGAATGTGAAAAGGAGTACAATCCTTCCATTGCCCTAGCAAAGCTAAAGTACTTCGGTTGCGACTTGTCCTCTCTTCTAACAAATAATAATATTAAAAAAGTTCTGGAAAGTAATATCGTTACAAGAATATCATTCATCAATAACCTTATCAGATGAATTTGGAAAGTCAGTGCCCGATGACCTCTGTCCCACAGTCTTTAACGAATTCTTCACATTCATATTTACTAAGGAAGGAAGACCAATCCATTATTCCATCTGTGGCTGACCTTGATTATTCATCCATGTCGCCCATCGTAATCACGAGTCTTGGCATCAATAAACTCATAAATAACCTTGATATTTCTACGTCATCCGGTGCCGACAACTTATGTTCAAAAAATCTTAAGAAAAAAAAACACTAATGCCATTTCATTCGACACATATTGTGCCTATTATTTCAACAATCATTGTCATCTTGTTGCATTCCCGCTGACTGGAAACTTGGGAAGATCGTTCCTGTTCTTAAATCTGACCCAAAACCGTCCGTAACCAACTACCGCCCCATATCCCTAACTAGTGTGGTGTCAAAATTGTTAGGGCACAAAGTATTCGCCCATTTTGTGTGTCATCTTCAAAATAACAACTTTTTCTATAAATATCAGTAGGGATTTCGCGAAAGGTACTCGTGTGAGCCGCAGTTACTCGAATTCACCCATGACCTTCACACTAATATAAACTCTGGCTGTCAAACCGACACTATTTTTTTAAGTATTTAATTGCGTTTCCTACTGTCGCCAAATATCCAAACTCTCCGCTCTTAACTAGGATCCGTAACACTTTCTTGGATCCAAGTTTAACCCTTAGACAACAATTTACCGTAATTGGGAACTTTCGATCTTCCACTATACTGATGGAGTTCCACAGGGTACAGTACTCGGGCCCCTTCTTTTTCTTATCTATATTAATGATCTTCCAACTACTGTGTCATCTACCATACGACTTGTTGCTGACGACTGTGTTCTGTACAGAAACATTAACAATTCAAATGACCGTGATATTCTCCAGAATGATATTAATAGGGTTTTTGAGTGGTGTACCACATGGCAAATGCAACTTAACTTCTCTAAATGTAATCTGCTTTTCTTTCTTTCTTTTTCACTAGAGAGCGTTCAGTCTCGTCTTTGATATATTTCTTAAATGATGTTCTCCGCCCCTCCGTCCCTTCTTACATGTTCCTGGGTGTGCATCTCACTCTAAACTCTCTGGTCACTCATATTAGCACTATTTCCGCTGACTCATCACGTACCCTTGGTTACCTGAAACGAAACTTAAAGGACTCACCCGCCCATTTACGTCACCTAGTTTATAATACTTATGTTCTCCCTAAACTTGAGTACGCTTCGCACATTTGTAACCCGCATCAGAAGTACCTAATTGAACTATAATCTGCTCCAAAACCGTGCAGCTCGGTTCATATCACCGTCTTATTCTCGATTTGTTGGCGTCTCTCTCATTAAACAGCTTAACTCTATTCACCCCCTCGAAACTCGCCGTCTAATCTCACCTTTGTGTCTACTTAATCGGTTCCATTTTAATCAGACTCATTACTTTTAGAACCCCCGAATAGAATATCTCATCGTCAAAATAGTAGCAAAAGCTTCAAACGCATCTTTGGTTCCACAGCCGCATTTAATAGCTCAGCACTTCCTAACGCAATCAAGAACTGGAACTGTCTTCCCGAAGCCATCGTCAACAAATCTGATCCAAAAATGTTTCGTAATGCCCTTTCCAATCACTTTTTTCCACCATGATTTCCACCCGCATCCAGAATGTAGCTGTTTTGTTGTTCTGATGCCTTTTATACCCTGTCATTTTTGCGTCAAAGTGCATATTGTTATTTTCATTCTAATCGATTTGTAATCGCTTATTTTGAATCATGGCTGTTAAAATGTGTTCTTTAATCTACATCTTTTCACTTTGCACTTGCTTTTCTCTCTCTGTTATGAGCCAATTTTTTTTTCGATGGGCTTTATTTTTTTAATATATTTTTTGTACTTCCATTTCTTTTCTTTTGCATTCTGATTGATGTTTACCTTGAATGTACCCCCCCCCCCCTTCTCATGTAATGCCCTTAATTGGGCTTTTGAGGTACCATGAATAAATAGATAAATAAACGTAAGTCGTCTTTTATGTTGTTCCCTTTTGCTTTTGAAGTTTCAGTTTGTTTGTTTATTTTGGTAGGAGAGAGAAATTGCGTCCCTTGTGCGTTACCTTAGGCACGCGGAGCGCCCTACAACGCATTTCCGCATAACAACACCGCCGCGCTTGAATTCCAGGACACGAAACTTTCTTGTTTCCATTTATAGCGTCTTCGTGGGTCGGTCGGTTAGAGCGCAGCCACGTAAGACGGGTACGAGCGTGTTTCGGGCAGTCGCCACGCAGGATCTCCACTAGCGCCACAAAAAAAGTTCCTCATTTGAGTCACGCGGACGATAATGACGACGTTAACGACGCGCGCGCCATCTGGTGACCGCTGTGCCAACTAGAACCGTCGCCTTTCGGTCCCGGTCAGCAGATGGCGCCGCCGACTCTTGTGAACTCACTCTGTTGTGAACCGTGCCCAAAGGGCGTTGGCTTTGCAACCATCACAAGGCCCTGGTCAGTACGCCCGTACTTTCTCTGCGTTTCACGGTCATCTGCGTTCAGACCTTGGCGTGCGAGCTATTTGTGAAAGGTCACCTGTTTCGGAATTCGCTAAGACCACCCTCCCTCTCTTTTTCTCTCTGCCTCTCTCTGTATTTTTTCCCTTTTTTTATGCGAGAGAGAGGAAAATATTTGCTTATTAGGAGAAATCCGTTGGTGACTCGTTGATAAACATCAATACCGAAGGGATAGGGGGGGGGGGGGGGCCTGGGATAGACGAGGGAATAAAGAGAAAGAATGGAGCGTTTGCAAGCTTGGAGCAGTTACAGACGTGTGGTTAATTGAAGCAGAGTTCCGGATACCCGTCACCTTGTGTTCTCTGAATACCCGTATTTATTGTTGAATTAACCGCATATGTAGATATAGGGTGTTTTTTTAAACCTTTAGAGATTTGTTTGAAAAAGATGTGAAAGTTAAACTTATGCGGTTTGTGCAGGTGAGTTATACGGCCAGGGGGACATATTATATGGTGCTAATTGTAACGATCAATCAGCTAATTAAGTAAAATCTGTTAATTAACTTTTATTTAGTGAAAATAGTCATATGGTTCCAATTAGAAACTTGCTGAGCGTCGTCCAAAACCCCTGAATCAGTCGTTTTCAGAAAGACTTTGAGCGCGTGAGAAGCGCAGTAGTGCGCCTAAGGTATCACTCGTGGAGCAGGTACAAGGCTGGGGCTCTGATGAGAGACGGAAAATTCGCGCGGGCGCCTTACCGAAACCGCCAACTCTTGTACCTGCTTCATGAGTGGTAATTTTGGTGCACCACTACGCTTCTCACGCGCTCAAAGTCTTTCTGAAAATTACTGATTTAGTGGTTTTGTATGCCGCTCAGCAAGTTTTTAATTAGAGTCATACGTCTATTCTCATTAATTAAAGAAGTTAATTAATAAGCTTTACTTAATTAGCCAACTGATCATTATGGTTAGCCCCCTATTCTATGTCCCCCCGGGCCATATAACTCACCTGCGCAAACCGCATATAAGTGCAGCGTTCACAACTATATTTTTTTTAAGAAACCTGTATAACTAAAAAGAAAAAAAAACCACACACATATTCGTTAATTAACTTTTTAAATGGAGAAAATAGACATATGGCTCCAATTAGAAACTTACTGAGCGTCATCAAGAACCACTAGATCAACTCTTTTAGGACGACTTGGAGCTCGTGAGAAGCTCAGGGGCGCACCAAAGTTACGACTCGTGCATCGGGCGCAAAGCTAGCAGTGGCGGAACGCGGATGATGAGATTATCATCGCGTTCCGCCACTGCTAGCCTTGCGCCCGCTGCACGAGTCGTAACTTTGGTGCGCCCCGAGTTTCCCACGAACTTCAAGTCGTTCTACAATGAGTCGATCTAACGTGGTTCTCGATGACTTGGATGGAACAGCGCGGATGAACAGTCACACTCACAGTCACACTCACAGTCACACTCACAGGCATTCAAGAAGGAACCAGACTCGCAGCGCTGACTAACAACTCAGTTCTATATTTCTTCTTCCTCAATTCTTCAACTTCTTCTCCTTCGCCGTTAATGAGAACATTTTAAATTTTTACACGCCAGAGACCAAATAGCCAATAAACATTAATAAATAACTACTTAAATAAAAGACAACTAAAGAAATAATATTACAGAATTAAAAAATATAAAATTAAATTTAAAAATTTAAAAGATTTAATAAAAGTAGAATTAATAGAAATTAAACGAAAATTCCTCATCACTATTGGTGCTTTGATGTTATATCGAGATAATCCAATTCTTTCTTTGATAAAGCTAAGGACGGGACACTAACACATTGTTTGTCCAACCTGGCTATTTTTTCAGCCTCGATAATCTCTCGTGTCAGCTGATTACCACTTCTGGCAATAACAGTGCAGTTGCTCAGGTCCGCTGAACACCCGCAATCCCGGCAATGGATGCCTAGATTCCCTGATATTACTTTGTTTATGTTATAGTAATGTTCACGTAACCGGTCATTGAGACACCTCCCGGTCTGTCCGACATACTGTTTTCCGCATGAGAGGGGAATTGCATAAACCACCCCTTCCGAGCATGGAACAAAACGGGTGTGGTGCTTTTTTGTACAACCTAAGGTTCTATCGGAGGATGAATTTACTTTTTTACATAAACTAGAGAGCTTGCATGGAGCAGAAAATACTACGTTAACGTTTACGCGGTTGCCTATCTTTTTAAGACCATGAGAAATGTGGTGAATATAAGGCACAACCGCTGGCCTTTGGTTTCTGTCCCTCTTCTTACATTGGATTAAATCGGGATTTTTGATTTTCTGAAGGAGTTTTTCTGTGACAGATATTAATATGTGAACCGGGTACCCCCTGATATTAGCCTAGCTATCTGCGCGTCAAAGCTGGTTTTTACAGTATGCGGGCATGACTTCTTGATGGCGTTTGTAAGGCATAGGTTAACTACACCCCTCTTAACTAATTTGGAGTGGGCCGATTGATAATGGAGAAGTGGCTTTTTCCCCTCGGAGCGTATGACCAACAAGTATGATGAGAAAGAAAAAACAGTCTGAGGTCTAAGAACCTTAGGGACTCTTCAACCGGAAGTTCATGGGTTATGTCCAAAGGATCCAAAGAGTTCTTAAATATCGAGAGGACATTGGACACAGTACGTGAAATGTCGTTACCATCAGGGGCCAAGAAAATAAAAAAATCATCTACGTAGCGGAACACTTTCACCACTTTTGAAGTGTCAAAACGCCTTTGTAGGATTCTATCCTGATGTGCTAGGTATAGGTCACTCAGACGAGGCGCAATGCAGGATCCAATGCAAACACCTTTCGTTTGCCGGTAGATGTTTCCATCCCACGCGGTGGAAACATTCACCACATTTCCCATGGTCATAAAAAGATAGGCAAACCGCGTAAACGTTAACGTAGTATTTTCTGCTCCATGCAAGCTCTCTAGTTTATGTAAAAGGTAAATTCATCCTACGATAGAACCTTAGGTTGTACAAAAAAGCACCACAGCCGTTTTGTTCCATGCTCGGAGAGGGTGGTTTATGCAATTCCCCTCTCATGCGGAAAACAGTATGTCGGACAGATCGGGAGGCGTCTCAATGACCGGTTACGTGAACATTACTATAACATAAACAAAGTAATATCAGGGAGTCTAGGCATCCATTGCCGGGATTGCGGGTGTTCAGCGGACCTGAGCAACTGCACTGTTATTGCCAGAAGTGGTAATCAGCTGACACGAGAGATTATCGAGGCTGAAAAAATAGCCAGGTTGGACAAACAATGTGTTAGTGTCCCGTCCTTAGCTTTGTCAAAGAAAGAATTGGATTATCTCGATATAACATCAAAGCACCAATAGTGATGAGGAATTTTCGTTTAATTTCTCTTAATTCTACTTTTATTAAATCTGTTAGATTTTTAAATTTAATTTTTATTTTTAATTCTGTAATATTATTTCTTTAGTTGTCTTTTATTTAAGTAGTTATTTATTAATGTTTATTGGCTATTTGGTCTCTGGCGTGTAAAAATTTAAAATGTTCTCATTAACGGCGAAGGAGAAGAAGTTGAAGAATTGAGGAAGAAGAAATATAGAACGAGTTGTTAGTCAGCGCTGCGAGTCTGGTTCCTTCTTGAATGCCTGTGAGTGTGACTGTGAGTGTGACTGTTCATCCGCGCTGTTCCATCCAAGCATGAATTACCAACTAGCCCAAGCATCCACATTATCAAGCTTCATTTCTCGATGACGCTCAGCAAGTTTCTAATTGGAACCATATGTCTATTTTCACTAATTAAAAAGTTTATTAACAAATTTTAATTAATTATCCGACTTATCGCAAAGATTAGCCACTTACATAATGTCCCCCTGGCCGTACACTCTAAAAACGTCTGCGCGCCTACTCACCCGCAAAACACTCAAAGAGCCAATCTCTGCGATCTACGAAATCAGCTCAGCGAATGATGAGGCGGAACATCTGGTTAGACCTAAAAATGAAGGGCCGAGGCTACATCCACGCGCGGGGACGTAGCCAGGTCGGGAGGAGATAAGGCTCCATCCACGCAAAAGGTCACGTGACTTAGAATATAAAGAGATAATTTGTTTTTTTGTGCATATTATGCTTTCTTATAAGTAAATATAGGATATAAAAATAAGGACGTTACATTTTATTGTTGTTTTAAAGTTAATATGTCACGTGACCTCACAAATTCTTAGACAATTTATCAATTTTTTACTGTTTCCTAAGACTAATAGCAAATATCTTGTGTCATAAAAATAGTATCAATAGATATCTTTATAGTTATGTTGTCCAGGAGTCACACACTCGTGCAGGCGGCGGGCGTGCCATCCGTGCGTGCGGGTGAGCAGCCGAGCAGCTGTGTGGTGCGGGCTTGATCGGCTTGTTGCGGGTGCGGCCTCCGGGCCTTCGCCCATGTATGCATCGCTGCCGAGGCGAGGCGGTGAGGCTTCGTCGTGCGTGTGGTTGGCTTGGTTCGAGGCGTTTTAATCTGAGCTTACGTGCATCGAAGGGGACAAGTGCGAGCCCACCGCTCCGTACGTTTTTGCCTTGCGCGCACGCTCGCAGTCCCACGAATATCGTGAGAGATGGGAAAACATGCATAAAGTGCGAAACACATGTACGACGAAACCGTCCGATCCGACGTCCGACCACGCAATACGACGGTCGGAGGCGAGATTTTCAACGCTCGCCGGTGCTACGTAAACCTTCGCCCTTCAAGGTCATTCCGGCAGTCCGCACGTCGGATCAGACGGTTTCGTCGGACATGTGTTTCGCGCTTTAGTCCCAGTAATAACAAACATACCGAGAGCATTCAATCGAGAAAACTAGGTAAAAGATTCCAGAAACAGTTTATTCCATGACAAATAAAACAGTAGCCGACGCACACATGCCACTCGTCCACGAGATCACCGACGAACACGAAGCCCTTCTTGCGGCAGAACTCCTGCACGTCTCTGTACCGATCATTACGTTGACACTCCAACGAAGAGAACTTGTTCTCCCGACTCGGAAGGACGGAAGAAAAGGCGATCTGCGTCGTCGGATTGCGCTCCAAAATCTGAGCGGCCAGCCGACGGTACTTGTAAACGTACGCGCTGGCACGAACGCTGGTGTTGTTTGTGCCAAAATAGAGCAGGGCGTCAGACACCTTGGAAAGCAAATTGCCTCGATCCTAATGCCACTAAACGCCCGCACTTCGACAGCCACCCGGTCATTCGAACAGCAGTCCGCGCACGCGCACGGCAGGAACGCAAGCAGCAGCGGCCGCCGAGCACATGGCAAAACAATGGCAGGCAAGACCGTAGGTTGATTGGTTGATTCCTGCGTGGACGGGGAGAAGACGGGAGGAAAACTGCCTCCGTCCACGCAAGAAGTGACGTAGCGCGCCGGAAGTGACGTAGTGCGTGGATGGAGCCTTATCTCCTCCCGACGTGGCTACATCCCCGCGCGTGGATGTAGACGCTCCCAAAATGAAGCCTGCGCTGTGGCATTGCGCAATGAAAAGCGTCATGCTTGCACTCCGTAATGCCACAGCGCAGACTTCATTTTTAGGTTTAAACGGATGTTCCGCCTCATCGTTTGCTGAGCTGATTTCGTAGATCGCAGAGATTGGCTCTTTGAGTGTTTTGCGGGTGAGTAGCCGCGCAGGAATTTTTTAGAGTGTATAACTCACCTGCGCAAACCACATAAATGTAACTTTCACGACTTTTTTTAAATGAAACTGTAAAGAAACTAATATATATATATATTGTTACGGTGAAAGATGGTTTATTTACAGAAGATTAAGGAGGGTTGCAGGAGAAAGATGAGGTGGATGCTTCGACCTTGAGGGATCGGGAGATCGGGCACGTCTTCTTCTCTTTCTCTGCCTGATTGCCCGTCTTCGTTCTCTTCCTCTTCGTAAGATTACCCCCCTCGGAAAGAAAACGACGTCTCGTCGTTGAGCTACGGGGCCGACGGTGCGATGTATGGCTTTAGACGGAGCACGTGCACTGTGTCTCGTTGTTTGCGGCGTCCGTCGTTCTGTTCATGGAGGGGTTCTATGACATAGGTGACGTCACTAGATTTGTGGCAGATTCGGTAGGGTCCAATGTAACGATGTTGCAGCTTGTCGGCCAATCCGACATGGCGCTGCGGTGTCCAAAGAAGGACAAGATCTCCGGGAGAAAAACTAACATGCTTGTGGCAACTGTCATACCGAGTGCACTGGCGCTCTTGAGAATCAAGAGTGCGTAGACGAGCTAATTGGCGGGCGTCTTCGGCTCGACTAACTGCATCGGATGCGAATGCTGTGAGGGAAGCGTTTGGTTGAAGTGGAAGGAGGGAATCAATCATTAAGGGAGGTTCACGGCCGAAGAGTAGATAAAACGGGGTAAAACCTGTTGTGTCGTGGCGTGAAGAATTATATGCAAAAGTGATATAGGGTAAGGCGGCGTCCCAATTGCTGTGATCGGACGAGACGTACATAGACAGCATGTCGGATAATGTCCTGTTCAATCGCTCGGTCAATCCATTCGTTTGTGGATGATAAGCGGTGGTGACTTGGTGGCGGACGGAGCAGGATTGTAGGATTTCTGAGACCACGCGCGAGAGGAAAGAACGTCCGCGATCGCTGAGAAGTTCTCGAGGTGCTCCGTATTTCAATATGACGTCCTCCAAGATGAACTTGGCTAGGTCAACAGCAGTACTGGTTGGAAGGGCGCGGGTGATCGCATAACGAGTGGTGTGGTCTATTGCAACTGCGATCCAACGGTTGTCAGTGCGTGACAAAGGAAATGGTCCCAGAAAATCAACCCCGAGTCGCTGGAATGGGCTGAGCGGAGGGTGCAGTGGTTGAAGGAGTCCTGATGGTCGAGTATGCGGTTTCTTTCGACGTTGACACGGGTCGCATGAGGAGACATATTTCTTAACAGTTTGATACATGCCAGGCCAATAAAAACGTTCCTTAACCTTTGTGTAGGTGCGAAGCAGACCGAGATGACCTGATGAAGGGGCGTCGTGTAGTTCGTTAAGAATAGTTGTCTGTAGGTGTTTAGGAATAACTACAAGCCACGGTAATCCATCTGGTCGGAAATTTTGCCGGTATAGGATGTCGTTTCGAATGCGAAAGAGTCCTGAGGATGGCTGGTTTAGGTTTGACGTTAGATGTTCAATATGAGCTCGAAGAGCTGGGTCACGGCGTTGTTCCTGGGCAAGGTTGAGGAGGTCTGAGATTGGAAGGACAGGCAGTTCAGTGTCATCTGAGTAATCGACTGGGCTCACTGGATAGCGGGACAAACAATCAGCATCTTGGTGCATTTTTCCGGATTTGTATACGATGGTAAAGTCATATTCTTGAAGTCGAAGCGACCAGCGGCCGAGGCGGCCAATAGGATCTTTCAGTGACGACAGCCAGCAGAGCGCGTGGTGATCCGTTATGACACGAAAGGGACGTCCAAAGAGGTATGGGCGAAATTTACAAATTGACCATACCACAGCCAAGCATTCCCTCTCAGAGATGGTGTAATTACGCTCAGCTGGTGAAAGGAGCCGGCTGGCGTAGGCAATTACTCGTTCTGTTCCAAGTTGATGTTGCGCAAGAACAGCTCCGATGCCGTGACCACTGGCGTCGGCTCGAATTTCGGTGGGTGCCGTGTCGTCGAAATGTCCAAGAATGGGGCTTGATGTCAAAGCAGCCTTGAGATACCCGAACGACGACTGGTGTTGATGGTGCCATTCGAAAGGTTGATTCTTCTTGAGGAGAGAGGACAGTGGTAGTGCAATGTGTGCGAAGTCTCGAATGAAGCGGCGGAAGTAGGAGCAAAGCCCCAAAAAACTCCTAACGTCTTTCGTTGATTGAGGTTTGGGAAAATCTTTGACTGCCTCGATTTTTTCTGGGTCTGGGAGGATACCATTTTTGTCGACGAGGTGCCCCAGAACTTTAATTTGCTGACTTCCGAACCGACATTTTGATGAGTTGAGTTGTAGTCCAGATTGTTGAAAAACTTCAAGAACTTGCTGCACACGTTCGAGGTGTTTGGAGAATGAGTCAGAGAAAATGATTACATCATCGAGGTAGCATAAGCAGGTTACCCATTTTAGACCTTTGAGGAGACGATCCATCATTCTTTCGAACGTGGCTGGCGCATTGCAAAGACCAAAGGGCATCACCTTAAATTCGAAGAGTCCGTCAGGTGTGATGAACGCAGTTTTCTCGCGGTCCGATTCGTCCACGCTGATCTGCCAATACCCAGAGCGTAGGTCAATGCAGGAAAAATACTCAGCGCCATATAAGCAATCGAGAGTGTCGTCGATACGGGGCAGAGGGTACACATCTTTTTTTGTTATCTTGTTTAATTTGCGGTAATCGACACAGAAGCGCCATGATCCGTCCTTCTTTTTTACTAAGACGACAGGAGAAGACCAAGGACTTGACGAGGACTGGACAACGTTTTGTGACAGCATCTTATTGACTTCATGTTGGATAGCGCGACGTTCGCTCGGTGATACTCGGTAAGGACGGTGGTGGATTGGAGGTTCAGTACCGGTGTCGATTCGGTGAGTAACTGCATTTGTCTGGCCAAGAGGACGACTTGGAAAGTCAAAGATGGTGTGGTACTTAGAAAGCAGGTCGTGAAGTTGATGGATCTTATCCTCGTCCAATGTCGGATCAATCATAGTTGTAATGTTGGCGACGGCAGGGCTCGATAGTTGCGTAGCGACGGTGCTTTCTGATTGTTCCTCGGAAATGGCGGCGACGACACAATTGATTGTAGGGAAACTTCGCGCAATAGTCATACCTTTCGGTAATATTTGATGACTCTGACCAATATTGACTACCCATAAATCCGTGGCACCACTTTGGATAGTTGCGACGCAGTGTGGTAGTGCAAGTTGCCTTTCAAGCAAGATGTTCATATTCGGTGTGATAATGTAGTCACCGTCTTGGATCGAGTGGGTCGTTGTGACATTTATGGCGGCAGCAGACAAAGGAGGAATGCGTGATGTCTCAAGACAGCATAATCTGGACACAACTG
Source organism: Ixodes ricinus (assembly GCA_037355805.1). Lineage (NCBI taxonomy): Eukaryota > Metazoa > Arthropoda > Arachnida > Ixodida > Ixodidae > Ixodes > Ixodes ricinus. Next base: position 99,490 of record JAZHYW010012555.1, read on the forward strand.
AGTCAAAAACATCGCAGGACTCACTGGTATCGAGCTCAATCTCGCCTTTGGCACAGTCGATGAGGGCCGAATGTGAGGAGAGAAAGTCCCAGCCGAGAATGATCTCGTATGGACAGGTTATAAGGACTGTAAAAAGGATGAAGGTAGTCTTGTTGTTAACAATTATGCGAGCGCCGCACATGCCATGAGGTGAGATAATGCCGCCATCTGCACCGCGGAGCGTTTTCGTGTCAGGTGGCGTCAGTACTTTTCGTAAGCGTCGTCGGAGGTCTTCGCGCATTATGGAAATTGCGGCTCCGGTATCGACAAGGGCTAATGCGCTAATACCGTCAATATGAACCATGAGTCGATTATGAGATGTAGCAACGATATTGTGTAGAGGATTTGCGGCTATAAACTGTGATGCAGCCTCACCTCCTAAAGCTGCATGGTTCAGTTTTCCGAGGATCGAAGATCATGGGACGGCGAAACGGGGCGGCGAACGAGTGGGGACAATGATTGGCGGCGACGCGGCGACTGAGGGCGAGGGTTCCGCGATGAGCGATAGAATGTTGCATCTTCACTTGGGAGGCCATCAGAGGGAGAAGCGAAGCTTCTTTTGTAATAACGACCGTCATTGGTGGGTAGAAACGTCCGGTTGTTTGGTTGTCGGTTGTTCCAGCGATTTCGGCAGTAGCGGGCGACGTGACCAGCCATACCGCAAGTAAAACAAATGGGCCGGTTGTCGGGGTCCTCCACGTGGCGGGATCACGTCGGTGGTATGATCTGAAGGATGGCGTCGCAGTTGAAGATTCACAGGCGCAGCATTCGGGCGTATGTGCCTGTTGATCAAATGATGGTCGAAGACTTGGACGCGGCAAGCCGCAGAACTTCTCCATTTCTTGCTGAACGACAGTTTTAACGGCGGCGACAGATAACTCGTTAGTCGATGAGTGGAGAGACCGGGAAACACCGTCAGCGGGCATCATCGCCTCCAGTTCTCGGCGGACAATTTTCGTGATGCGCTCTGTGTTAGTATCAGAGTCTTCACAAGATGATGTTGCCGGGGTGTTTGGCAAACGGCTGAATTTGTGCGCTATCCTGCGAGTCTTCGCAGCTTCGAACCTGCGGCACTCTTTCAGGACGTCGTCGACAGTCGAGCAATCCTTAATGACGAGTAGCTGAAAGGCATCATCTGCGATGCCTTTGAGGATGTGTTCCATCCGTTCAATTTCTGGCATTTCGGGGTTAGCTTTCCTGCACAGAGATAGGACGTCTTGGATGTAGGTCACATATGATTCGGTCGATGTTTGGACCCTGGATGCCAGCTTTCGCTTGGCCGAAAGCTTGCGACCGGTTGGACGTCCGAAGAGGTCCTGAAGCTTGGCTTTGCAGAGGTCCCACGACGTTAGTTCCTCTTCATGTGTTTCAAACCATGTTCTGGCAGTATCACGCAAGTAGAATATAACATTCGCCAGCATGATAGTGCCATCCCAGCGGTTGTGGATACTGACTCTTTCATAGAGGTCGATCCAGTCCTCAACCTCCTGGTCTCCGGTGCCGGTGAAAAGGCCAGGATCTCGCGGTTTGGCGATAACCAGTGAAGGCTGCGGCGGAGCTGGAGCGCCTTCGGGTGGTGTTTCGGAACTGGAAGTCATGTCGGTCGGAGGTTGGCGACGTCTGCTTCGTGTCTCCAGGTCGGGGGCCGATCCGCACCTCCACCAAAGAATGTTACGGTGAAAGATGGTTTATTTACAGAAGATTAAGGAGGGTTGCAGGAGAAAGATGAGGTGGATGCTTCGACCTTGAGGGATCGGGAGATCGGGCACGTCTTCTTCTCTTTCTCTGCCTGATTGCCCGTCTTCGTTCTCTTCCTCTTCGTAAGAATATATATATATATATATATATATATATATATATATATATATATATATATATATATATATATATATATATATATATATATATATATATATATATATATAATTGCACCAAACTTGCATATGACACACCATAGTTTTTCCATAGTTTTTATGTAATTTCTCGTTATTCCCTCTCGTATCCTGGAACCCCATCCTTTCTGGCGCTTGCATTTCCCTCGATAACCATAATTTCAATTTAGAGTCTCCGGACAATGATTGATGCCTACTAACCGGAAATGTATCTAGTGTTTCAATAAAAAGTAAATATCATAATTAAGAAAACCCGCGACTCGAGAACGCACAAAGGGACCACCAAGGTCTTAAGGTCAGCTGCGCACAACGCTATCTCTTTCTTTGTTGTCAGCTGCATACAGCGTGTCTTTGCTGTCACGCGTGACAACAAAGAAACCACTTGCAGACAGAGAATCACACACACCTTCCGAGTTCCACCAAATGCCAGTACTCAGCCTTGGCGAGCAAATCAAAACAGACGTCAAGTATGACGCCGCAGGGTCCGCCTCGAATCAACTCGCACGCGCATCGGTCCTACGAGGATACGCACCTGTTTTCTAAACCTGGACCACAAGATCCGAGACACTAATCCTTCTTATCCCATTCCAAACCCAACTCCCTCAGAGCCACAGCACCGAAATGGCGTGGCGAAATGACCCAAAGACTTTACCAGCTAAGGAAAGGATCAACTGTGAGAGGAAAGCAGCCATAACGACCTCTGTCTTACCAAAGCAAACGTTTGCAAAAAGAAGCATAAAAGACCTTCAAAGTCCCTAAACCTCTTCCACTCGTTTTTCTGAAGAACCTCTCGAGAGGAGAGCTTCGCTCTTTCTTTGAGCATTGGTGATTTCATGCTTTCTGTGGGGAATTAAGATACTTGCTCGCGCATTTAAGGTCAGTTATTATTTTACCAAAACTTGCACGTTTCAAACGCAAAATGGCATCGCGTCTCTTTTTTTTTCTTTTTCTTTTCTTCTGACAACCGGCGTTCGTAAAAACTACTTCGCACAGTGTATATACTTTTTTTTTTTTTTTTGCATGACAACGAATGTGGATTGAAGCTGTCACATTCGTTGACAAATTCGTTGACAAATGTAGGCGGATTGCCAATGCTGTTCCCCATACCGGAGTAAGTCAGACTCCAAACACGAACGTCTTGCCATCTCGGACTTTTTAGAAGCTAAAGGCACAGCTTTCCTGTGCACCGCAATCACGCGACAGCTCAAGTATGTGGTATACACCTTTTTAATGTTTACAAAATCACAGTCCCGCGTGCGGTCTTCACAGCTCCGCACGTGCGTGGTCGTCGCTTCGGAAAGCGAGGAAAGCACGCGCCATACGCACGAACAGTCAAGATGGCACCGGCCACACGCTCTTTTTTGGAAAGGTCTCATATGTAGAATTCCGTGTTTTCGGAGTGTTTTTTTTTTTTGTCCAATTCGGAGGGTGTTTTTCCGGAGTGTATTTTTTGTCGAAGATTTGGAGTTTATCGGACTTTTTTTTATATTTGTTTGATTCCCAATTCTCTGAAATTCGGAGTTTAATTTCGCGATGTTTACTATTAAAAATAAATAAATAATAAGTGGATGTAAACGTATGCCAGATAAAAAAAAAAATAAAACGCGCTTGTATCAAGTAAAATTTGTTCAGTTGAATTTGGCGTTGGTGTCATTGCCATCGGCAATACTAATTTGTCCAACGACAAAAGTCGCACACAAGTGTTGCTTCGATAAACGTCGATACCTTAAAATCAACAAACTCCCGGAAGTAGTCGTTAGGAAGCTCGTAGTCATCCCATCCTATTCCATCAACCTAGTCCGCGGCCGCGCAGGGTGTAGTGGTTGAAGATGTAATAGAGAAGTTTCAATTGCCCCCCTTCCCTATTTTATACAATGTCTATGGTTCATAGCTTTCACTGTTACAAAAACATACCCTCTTCTTTCTCTAAATCACAACTCGCATGGCCCAAACTGGAAACCAAAAGAGTGGCTTTTGTTGTGACCCGAATGTACAATGACTTATTGCCCTGAATCAACATTGACGAGACAAGCGGTTAAGACCCCTTTTTACAGCGGTCCGAGATTTTAAAGATAATTATGGTGGCATTTTCCCAGGACCATTGACCCTGTGCTAATCAAAATGTAAACAAAAAATTGTGTTTTTTTTTGGGGGGGGGCTGCGGGGGAGGGGGAGTGGCATTGGCACTTTAAGCATTTGGAGTTTATCCGGATAAATCCGATTTGACCAAAAGTTTACCGGCGAGTGTTCTTTTTTCGGATGTACCAGAAAACACAAAACCATTAAACACTCTTCTTTTTTTCTTTTTTTTTTTCGAGCATGCGCGAAAAACAAAAGGGACACGATTTGGGATGCAGAAAACCATAGTTGGTTTCACACATAACGAGCTATCCAAGACTCCGATGGAGCTAGGGCGTAGCTTGTGCTCGCCCATCGTGATTGGTCCTTGGTCGTTCTTATCGGCTAATGCTGCAGTCTCATTGGCTGTTGAGCGATAATGATATGCACGGGACTCGCCCGCCGGCGTCCCTTTGGCTGACTCTGTGACGCCAAGTTTTGATGCCCATTCTCTTACCTCCCTGACGAATGGAGAAATGACAGAGCATCCGGGGACTGCATGCTTGGCAGGAGGCCAGATAGACTAGGGCAGGGGCGCCATGTTGTCCGGGTGAAAAGGGGTACATACGACGCAATCAAAAGTCCACCGGCGCAGACGCGCCTGACTCTAGCCGCTAATAATAGCGACCTATTTGCGCTAGGTCGCGTGCGAACGAAAACGCTACGATTAGTTGAAACAACGTCGTGCCGCTCGCGTCAGTACACGACTTCGATTGCGTTGCAATGCACACTAAACGCTGGTTCGTACACGCTTGCGACCGCTTGCGACCTCCATGGCACGACGAGGTGGCGCCATCTATGAGCTGGCCCTGGAACTATGGTTTCAATAGAGCGAAGGTTTTGCACTATTTGCGAGATCAAATATATTTTCAATCCAAAAAAGAAAGAACGATGCATAAAAAAAAAGTTACGTATACGGAAATCGGAAGGGTTCCACCACGGCTACTCGCAGATGGCGCCAGTGGGTTCTCTCGTCGCAAAGGGTTTTAAGAGTTATAATGCAATTAAATGCAAAGGTGCAAGCGAGCTGGACAACAATGACGAAAATAATCCCTGGAGAAAGGGAACAAGAGGGACAAAGGACAAACACAAATCTCCAAACACAGGTAGGTGACTGGTGAGCGACCGAAAAATCCGCCTGGTCCGGGTATCGAACCCGGGACCTCTCCATTACAGGTGGAGCGCTCTACCAACTGAGCTAACCCGGACCAGGCGGATTTTTCGGTCGCTCACCAGTCACCTAGCTGTGTTTTGGAGATTTGTGTTTGTCCTTTGTCCCTCTTGTTCCCTTTCTCCAGGGATCCAGGGATCATTTTCGTCATTCTTGTCCAGCTCGCCGATCTGGGGGCCATTGGCTGTGGAGGACGCATATATGCGTGGATTGCAAGTTACCTTAAAGAAAGACAAGTGTACATATAGACACCGGAGGGCAACACTGGTTTTCACGACATCAAGAGGGAGTACCGCAAAGAGGGGGTCCTTAGCCCCATGCTTTTTAGCATTTCTCTAATAGAGCCTTCTTAAAATACTTCCTAAAACCGTTCACGTATCCATATACGCTGATGATATCTGTTTCTGGGCGTGCATTAGGTCTCTCTACATAAACAAAGCAAGACTACAGAAAGCAATAAACATCACAGCACGCTACCTCCACGAGCGGGGTCTGCATATATCACCGGACAAATCAGCGGTGATGGCATTCAGCAGAAAACACACGGACAAATACCCAATCGTGATCGATGGAAAACCAATTCCATACGTCACTGAGCACACATTTCTTGGTGTCACTCTCGACAGGCAACTGACATGGAGCCCCCACATAAAGCGCCTAAAGAAAAAGCTGACCTCGTTTATCGATATAATCAGAATGATTAGTGGGACTAAATAGGGATGTTCTGTCTCTGCGCTAATGGCCCTATACAATGCTCTGTTTCTCGGCCTTATGCGCTACAGTCTTCCAGTCATGCATAATGTATCACGGTCTCTTCTTAAAGAATTAGAAAGTGCCCAAGCACAAGCTCTTCGAGCTTGCTTAGGACTGCCGAAATGCACATCGAATGTGGGAACTGTGGCTGAAGCACGAGCAGTTTCGCCCGCCATTTTAAGGACACAAGAAACGTTGCGAGCTCATCTTCGTCACAAAACTCGAATACATAAACATCATCTAGCAAATATCTCAACAGAGAGACCATCCTCAGGATTTGCCCAAGTAATCACGCTTTTGGAGGATTATATTCCCAGATCATTTGAAGCGGCTACAATTCCAAGATATCCACCGTGGAAGTACCCCCACTTAGAAATCAGAACAAGTATCCCAGGGATCACTTCGAAAACAAAGATGCCTGCGCCGGTGATCACCCAGATTGCTCTTGAATACATCAATAAATCATACAACTCATTCCGCCACATCTTCACTGATGGCTCTACAATGACGTCATCATCGGCTCTGGGAGTCTACATTCCTTCTATGAGAACATCCATAAAAGCAAAGCTGAGCCACGTCACCTCATCAACGGCGACAGAGCTCGCGGCAATTCGAGCAGCAGTGACACAAGCGGGAACTGAAAAACCTCAATTTTGGGCAATATTTGTTGACTCGAAGCCCGCTCTCTACACCCTCTCCTCGATGAAAAAAAGTAGCCCATATCTACAACTTGCACAAGATATTTTGGAAGCAGCTCGCCAAGCTTCGTGCCAGGGACACCATTTTATTTTACAGTGGGTTCCTGCCCACTCCGGTATAACCGGAAATGTTCTTGCCGACAGAGCTGCTAGAGATGCCCACGAAAGCATTAATATTGTCTCTATTCCATTCTCAAGACCAGATGCAAATAGCATGATCAGAAACATCGGCCAAGAAATAACATCGTCTCTTTGGGAAAACCCTCAATACCACTACAGATATCTTTACAATATTGATCCTAAGCTACAGTTTCGGGCTCCACGAGGTTTACCAAGACCAACGGAGACCGTGCTACACCGCTTGCGGCTTAAAGTTGCGTACACCAACAGCTACCTTCACAAAATCGGAAAAGCTCAGTCTCCTGAATGTGCATCGTGCGGCGGCGTCCATAACATCCAACACGTAGTCTGCGAATGCGAGGAGTACAGCCATGAAAGGCAGTTAATGAAGAAACACCTCAACATCAAAGAGGAAGAACAAATAAGCATCGACATCGTGTTTGGTCCCTGGATGACATCTTCTGACGGTTATAAGGCCACAGAAGCTCTCCTGAAGTTTTTGAAGAATACTCGTTTACAGCATAGGCTGTAGTGTTCTAAAGTGAACTGAAGTGGTAAATGACGCTTGCCATTGAAACACTCACATCTACATTTATTTTTAATTTTTCCCTTGTATCATTTTTTTATATTCTCTTATACTTCCTTTATATCAATTTTGTTTTCTTACCTTTCTCTACTCCTTTCTATCTTTTTTTTTGTTATTCCGTTCATTACACAGTGTAGCAAACCAGCACAAGGCGCTGGATGACATCACTGTTTTAATAAACGCCTACTTCTCTTGTCCAGCTCGCTTGCACCTTTGCATTTAATTGCATTATAACCATAACGCTTAATTGCAAGCTTCACCCTTGTTGGTGTTGGACTTAGTGGCAGCTGATAAAAACCTTTCCTCACTGACGTCTAGCCCGGTTAGCTCAGTTGGTAGAGCGCTCCACCTGTAATGGAGAGGTCCCGGGTTCGATACCCGGACCAGGCGGATTTTTTCGGTCGCACACTAAGTCACGTAGCTGCATGTTTGGAGATTTGTGTTTGTCCTTTGTCCCTCTTGTTCCCTTCTCAGGGATTATTTTCGTCATTTTCGTCGTTTAAAGGATACTACAACGAAATTTCGGCGCTCATTTTTTGGTCTATATGTGTCCAAAAGAGCAGTATCACATGGAACATACCAATATCTTGTTAAAAAAGTCTCGAAAAGGAATTTTTAAAACGAATTAAACGATTAGCAAAGAGCACCTGGTGGATGTCGCTAACGCCTCGTTTGTAATGCTCGTCTAGGAACCTTGAGAGCTAGTGACGGAAATCGTCTCGCCTCCGGCCACGACGAGAGAAGGGGGAAGGAGGAACTCCCCTCTTTCCGAGAATCCTTTTGTGTGTCGCAGAAGTCGCTATTGTCCCCCTACAAGATTATAGAAGATTAACCCGTCACTCAAAATTCGTACAAAAGCAGCCGCTTCGGTGGCTGGACCGACTAGGCCATCCTCTCGACGTCAGCCTCGCCGTAGCTTTGCTCGTTTGAGACGATTTACGTCACGATTGCGCTGGGCCTTCTCCGAGCGCTTGCCAGAGTGGGCCGTTTATAACGAAAAATACAGCCACCAGGATCAAAATACAAACGGGCGATTGTCATTTACGGATATTGTGGATCATATTCAACCTATTTTTGAACACGACGGGAATATTTCAAATTTCGTTGAAGTATCCTTTAAGAGGTTTTAAGGAATTCATCCGGTCGCAAGGTGCCGCGAGTGTTTGAGTCAGTCTTGAGAACGAGGCGAATGTCGAACGACAAACTGGTCCCGGACGGAATGTTGGTCCCGCGGCTGGATAATGTTCCACGAGAGACCACCCGTTTTCAAACCTGCAGAAAACTCGGTCATTTCGAAAATCGGAAGTAATCGGAGCAGCAACGGTTACTTTTTCAAGTAACGGCCAATCAATTTTCTTCACAAGTGATCGAGTAATATAACTGAATACTCTTTTAAACAAAAATAATAGTCCTCGATTACTTTTTTTTTTTTAGGAACGCGTGTCCAAGACTCGGCAAAATAGACTCGAGTAAATTTCTCAATACTTTCCACTCGTTAAGGCTTTTGTTTGCTTCATTTCTGCTTTGAGCCTCGCTACCGGTCCGGGCCTGGGCCGGGTAGCGAGGATTGTTTCCGGGCCCGGGGTCGGGCTCGGGAAGTGGTGTAACACACTTTCTAAAACGTTGAGAAGAACATGCTACCGCATCCATCGTTTAAATTTGAAAGAAACGAAAAAGTCGAAGTGCGAACTCGGTGCGACTGCACTAAACAAAAAATATTATAAATAACGAAAGCTGTCTTGGACGAAGATATCGAGAATCCTGGGAATTCCATCAGCATAGTGGAACAGCTGCCAGCAGACAAGGAAACGAGGGCAATCCGTTCCGTTCACAGGGGACAGCACGACTCTCTTTCCCTTTCCTTTTCGAACTCTCGAGGAAAGAAAAAGAGCACCCTCAGGCTATCAGAGATATATAAGCTATGTATTTTATTTATGTGTAAGCTTTTCGAATGTTCACCGCGTGACCGCGATATGACAGCGTCTTTCATGCAAATTAGTAAACGAATCAAATGCACCAACACCCTCCCAGGGCAGCTTTAAATTGAAGAGATGAGGCATGCCTTGGCCTCTCACCGGGCCGGGGCAGGGCCGGGCCTGATCAGGTAGGCGTCCCATCGGGCCGGGTCCGGACCGGGTAAGACTAAGAGTCAGTGAACCCCCTCAAAAAGTAGGCCCATGCAGTGCTCAGCGTAAAATGAATTAAATCTAACTTATTTCTCTCTCTCTCTCTCTCTCTCTCTTCAGATTAGTCCAGTAATTAGCTTTGCTAGCCCGTTTTTTAAAGGAGCGAATGAAGATCCGCCGTCCGTATGACATTCATAATATGCCAGGAAAGCGAACACGTCACGCACAAACAAGAACGCAGTGAACGGAAGCTCGCAGGTCCGCCCCTTCTGAACCCGAGTTTCCCCTTTACTGCCGCCGCTTGCCGTCGGTAGATGGCGGTAGTATACCGGCAGTGGTAAGGTCCCTAGGCAGCGGCGTCCTGTTGCATTGCCTGGCTGGCTAGCAGGGTCTCATTACTTTCGTGATCGGGGTTAATGAAAACATTGCGTGTAGTAGGGATATATTTTTATTTCATGTTATTGTTTTATTAGTTTTAATTGCCTCAACGTACGCGTACTTAAGTATCCGTTGAAAAGTGCACCGCGAGCAGTCAAGAAACGTTTGCATGTGCTTGTACTGTCGGACGAATTATAATAATACGAAAAAATAAATATTTAAAAACTGAATTTAAAAAAATAAAAAAAGGCTGCAGTTCTTACGTGCAAAGTCTCCTTTAGGAAGGCTAAAGATCGTTTCTTTTTCTTTCTATTTTCTTTGCGCTCGTCAATGCACAAAGGCACGAGGCATCATCTTATGAGCATCCACTTCGGTGAACAAGGCGATCCCCAATGGGCACGAACGCGGGAGACAACAGTTCCTTTCCTCTTCCTCCCCTTTCCGCCATTGTGAAAATTTTGGAGTACGCGGCGTTGCTATGCGTCCTTCTGAGACCGCCGATCTTGAAAAGAAAAGTTCCTCGGGGCATCACTCCTTTCCTCTCTCCCTTGCGCAAGGACGTTCGGCGGCTTGCGAAAACTCGATACCGTTTGGTGTGTCTTTTATTCTTCTTGCCTTAAGGCTTAGACTGTGTCGGAGTCGGCTTTGTGCGGCGACTTGGAAAGCCAGCACGTATATATCATATGTCTAGGTCGGACCCAACGACCGAGAACGTGGATGGCTTTGATGAGTCGCTCGCTTGCGGCGACCAGCCCGAAGGACTAACCAGCTGTCGCAACGAGGGATGTTGCGATTGTCGCGAGCCTGGAGGAGGTTCAAACTCGACCAGGTTCGACTTCTTTTTCCGAACTTTGAACGAAAGTTCGACAAAACATTCGACTGAAGTTCGACTTTTGCTCGTGCGCATGCGCGACAATTGAAACCGAGCTGGCGCCACCTGGTGAAGAATATTGTATAAACATTTAGTAATATTTTATAAAATAAACTACGTTGTAGATCATTTGTCTGCTAACATTCTTTAAAACGTTTGTGTAGAATTCGGGCAAAACTGTTAATAAGTCGAACTTTATCGATTTTGCTAAAAGGTCGAAGGTCCGACAAAGCTCGTGAAATCCCTGTTTGCTTTTGTATTGCGTGAACTTTAGTAATCATTTTATAGAATAAACCACTTTGTGAACTATTTGTTTCCCCAAATTCTAAACTTTTATGTGTAGAAGTCGTGCGAGACTCTCCATAAGTCAAACATCGTCGAATTTTACCGAGAGGTCGAAGGTTCGCTAAACCCGCCGAACCTCGAGGTTCGTTGTCGAATCTCAGTTTCGACTAGAGTTTGCGAAATCCCTATAGTCGCAACGGTCGCCGATTCGTGTCCGTGACTCAGAGCAAGGCGTTTTTGCTGTTTCAAACGGACGGGGAACTTTTGCGCCGACACGCCGACCTCGTGATACATTCCGTCTGGGGAATGGACCCGAATCATCCCAGGTTTCGCAAGAGTAGTTCTGGTTATTTGGCAATGATGTGGGCGTGGCACTCAGCAACAACGGCAACGTGCCGCTGTGCCTGCTTTAGCCTTGTTCCAACGAAAAGGAAGAGAAAGGAAAAATATTGAGCGTCCGGGTTTACGTATGCTTGAGCACCGCGAGATTCACACTGACACCTCGTGATGAACCAACGGATAGTGGCACATTGAAGTGTAAAAACTAGTCGACCTTTAGGATTTTTGTCAGCGTAAATTATTCAGAGATACCCACTTGTTATATTGCACAGCTATTAGATCGATTGAATTGTGGATAATAAAATCGAACTGCTGTGCAATATACGTTGGCGTAAACTTCAAGGACGGTCAGCACTGGCATCATATGTACTGTCACTGGCGGTCCGCGGCATCAGAAGCTGTAGTTAAGGCTACGGTCACTAATATCGGAGGGTATACGGTCACTGACATTAGATGTTACAGACACTGATGGCACTGATGGCAACAGCGGGTACAGTCACTAGCAGCATCAGGAGCTAGTCACTTTGGACATCAGAGTCCGCAGCCACTGTCACAAGAGGGTACGTTCACTGATATCAGAGGCTACAGTTACTTGTTGGCAGCAGGCCTGTAGCCGGGGGAGGGAGGGCCTAGAGGCCGGCCCTTCCCCCCCCTCCCCGAAATTTCGGTGTGAAGGGGGAGGGGGGGGAGCTCCAGGGCGCTTTCGCGGATGTCAAGCGAAAGGCTCTTTTTTCTTTCTTACTTTTTACAAACACGTTGGTTCGAGCTATGTACATGCACACGATGGCCCACCGGTTCCAGTCCATAGTCTTCAGGTTTGACACAGATGTAGTTTTCCCATGCAAATCGAGGTTGCGAGACCTGTGCAAGTCGGTAAACAGAGAGGGCTACCGCTGCCCCGCTGCACCAAGAAACATGCTAACAGGCTCACCACGTGCAAGCGTGAGCAGAACTTTCCATGCCCATGTTCTGCAGCGCTGAATACATCGGCCAAACGGGTCGCGACGTAAACGACCGACTCCGGGAGCATCACAAACAAGTAGAGTACGCCGCACCCAACAGTCAGCATGTGGTAGACACGCAAAGACGAAAATGTTGCGGCTGCCCTTCCGACTTTGTCGCCACGACGACGCTGGTAAATCTTCGTGACCGCGTCGAGGGAAAGATTGTAGAAGCCTTTCGAACGATGACGAGCCCGTAAATCATAGGCCCATCGTCTCTTTTGCTCAGAAAGACCTCGGGGTCCCGGTAGCTCGACCAATGCCATTTTATCCCTAAATCCCCCCTCCTCCCGCTCTCTTTCTTCCACTGCTTGGAAGTCGTGGCATCAGCAAGTGCCCCCCCCCCCCCCCGAACGAAAAAATTCCTGGCTACGGCCTGGTTGGCAGCATAGACTATGGTCACTGATGACATCAGGATCTCCAGTCCCTATAGTGACATCAAGGTCTACAGCTAGTCACTGTCATTTGAGGCTAAGGTCACTAAGAGGCTACAGCCTACCGTCACTGGCATTGGAGGCTACTTAACAGAGGCTACTGTAACAGAGGCTACAGATTACAACCACTGCCAGCATCAGGAACTACATTCAGTGACAATGCTCGAGTCTAGACTCGCTGGCATTAGAGACTACGGTCACTTATATTAGAGGCTACTGACTACAGTCACCGACAGTATCGGAGGCTACAGCTCCTAGTATCTGAGGGTTAATCAGTGCAGGTGTCTGAGGCTAAAAACAAAACGCAGCTGACCCGCACTGGCGGCCGGCAGGACAGCTTGAGGGTGCCTGGATGCCTCGGCGACAAGGAGGTGACCGTGGTCGTTACCGAGTAGAAGCATCAAGGACTACATCCAGTGACGACATCGTGGTCTAGACTCACTAACATTAGAGACTACGGTCACTTATATTAGAGGCTACAAACTACAGTTACCGGCAACATCAGGGACTACAGTTCCTGGTATCTGGGGCTAATCACTGCAGGTGTCAATGACCTAAATACAAAACGCACCTGACTAGCACTAGAGGCAGTACAACTGAGGGTGCCTGGATGCCTCGACGACAAGGAAGTCACCGTGTTCGTCACCAAGTATAAGCATTAGGGACTACATTCAATGACGACATCGGGGTCTAGACTCACTGGCATTAGAGAGTATACTGTCACTTATATTAGAGACTACAGACTAAAGTCACCGGCAGTATCGGAGACAACAGTTCCTGGTATCTGGGGTTAATCAGTGCAGGTACCTGATGCCGAAATACAAAACGCAGCTGACTAGCACTGGCGACAGGACAACTGATGGTGCCTGGATGCCTCGGCGACAAGGTCACCGTGGTCTTCAGAAAGTATAAGCATCAGGGACTACACATTCAGTGACGACATCGGGGTCTAGACGCACTGGCATTAGATACTACGGTCACTTATATTAGAGGCTACAGAATACAGTTACCGCGCAGCATCAGGGACTACAATTTCTGGTATCTGGGCTAATCACTGCATGGTATCAAGGCCTAAATACAAAACGAAGCTGACTAGCACCGGCGGCAGGACGACTGAAAGTGCCTGGATGCCTCGACGACAGGAGGTCACCGTGGTCGTTACCAAGTATAAACTCTATTGGCAATGCGGAAGAACTATAGCCAATGTTTTCTTTTTCTTTTTCCGGACCGGGCATCGGTCCAGAGCGGCTGGTTCACGCTGCGAAACCCGAGGTTCGAGCCCCAGGCCTCGAAGACCGCAGGAACCGAACCATGAGCAGTGGTGATGCAAGACCTCGACCTGCCAAATGGGCCAGGGTCGGAGATTGGTCTCCCCCCCCCCCTTCCCCCTTTTTTTACTGTGTCCCAAAAGCAGCAGTTGGAGAGCCGCGGCAGTGGAGATTCTTGGCTCTTGAGCTTTCGCCTCGAAAGAGAACAGGTCGACACCAGAGGCATTCCGAGTTCTGTCTTATATTTAGGGGTGGTGGTGGAAGGGCGGAGGGGGGCATGGTGCCTTGGTCCCGGATGACTCGGCGTCGCCAGACTGTCGCCACATCGCGATGCTGCAAGGTTACGGATGTAAACAAGTGCCCGCGAGAGAGGGGAGGGGTGAACGAAAAAGAAAGCTGTTGGGCAACGTCGGCAACTATAGTCCGTTTGGTGGACTGCAGGGGACGCTAACAGGCCATCTCGGCCAATCCAGTGCCGTGTTACTGTCACGTGACTTTTGGGTGAAGCGGCGCAGTCACGCGTGGGGCGCATAATTACGTGATACGTTCGACGAGCTGGATTGGCCAGGATGGCTGGTAACGTCCACTCCGGTCCATGGTAGGGTGGAACCGTCTTTTTGTTCCCGAGTCTTGTTCTTACCTCTTCAACCCTCTCTTTTTTTATATGTGCTTCTGTGCGCGCGTCCAACAATGTCGGTGGCGCCAATACGTCGGCTCCGGGATCCAAGAAAGTAAGACTTCCGTTGTTGTTGATGTTGTTCCTTGTACTTTGTTTATCGAGGGCCCGCGGTAGTTGGGCCACGGTTCCCCGCGTGACTTTCTCCGTGGCCCGTTTTCGTCTAGGCCAAGGATGGAGTCGGGAGGAAGGACAGGTGAGGGGCTTTGAGGGAGTTATCTTGGGACCGGGATTTGTTTACAAACAAAACTTGGCACAGGTGATCTTGGTGAGATGACGATGATGCGGCGGTGTGTAAAACGAGCCCCCCCCCCCCACACACACACACACACATACAAAAAGTGTGTGTTACGCCGCCCAACCAAAATGTACTAATGTTTCTTCTTTTTTTTCTTTTTTCGTTTTGTTATTACATTTTGGGCTCGAAATTAATTTCGTTTGCTATTTGTGTCGGTGGCGAGTTCCTGAACCTGATTCTTTTTAAAATAAGAAGAAAAAGAACCCCTTGTGTTTCTAATTCGCGTTTATTTTTAGACTCAGATAGGACGGGGGCGGGAACCGGCATCGAAATTGTTTTAGAGCGCAGCTCTTAGGCGCCCGTTTCCGGCTTGAGCGGCGTCGCCGTCGGCGTAAGCGCGCGGTGCATTATGGGATGTTTCCGATGATGACGTCACACGTGACGTCAGGTGTGACGTCTCGAGGGTCATTAGTGACGTCATAAATGACGTCACAGCGCGTTGCATTCTGGGTAAATTTCTCCGCTAAATTTAGCGAAAACTTTTCCCGCTAAATTTAGCGGAAAAATTTTCCCACTAAATTTAGCGGAAAATTTTCTCCTAAATGGGAGGCGAGCATGAGAGGAAGAGGAGGGTACGGATGAGGAGGAGGGCATAGCCTCCTCTCCGTACCTTCCCCTCCTCCTCAAGAGCTGCGCTCTAATTCGGCGTTATAGGGATTGTAAACGTCTTTCATTTTTTTCTTCTCCAAAAATGTCTAGGTGCTTAAACAGAGTCAGATCGCATACACTCGGACTGTGTCTAGGATTTGCTCACATTTTCCGCATAAAATGCGAATTTTAATAAACGATCACTACACAAAAAAAAATATATATTTTTTTAAGTCAATGTTTTTTGTGTTTTTTTTTGCTACCCTTATGTTTACGTTTCTCTTGGTATTTAGTGGAACTATGTCATGTCGTCTGCCATGAATACCCTCTGGGAAAGATATACGTTACCGACGGATACGCTTCCACATAAGTCACGTGGGACAGAGTGAGATCGGGACAAAATGTAATCTTTCCTTAATACGCTCTAGGAGTTCGTCCAACTTTTTATCCTCGGGAGAAATATTCCCGTACACAAACACGAGGGACCGTTTTTATCCGAACTCCTGGATGTCCGTTATAGCTTATAACACTTATAACGAAGACAGAGCTTATAGCGGAGAGAGAATACTTGCGTCACCAGTGTGTAATGTAATGGCGTACCTTCACATTGTATAATTCACATTCCCGAATGCGAAAGGAGTAGCCTGCACTGCGGAGGCAGCAACCAATACCTTTATACCGAAGGCTTTCAAAAATCTCTAAAAATTGTAGTTAAAAAAAAAAAACTATTTTCGGGATCAAACTGCCAGCCATGGCGGTGGTCAAGGAGCGTAAGAAACTTACTAATTAGCAAAATAATTTACTGTATTTCTTAATTAGTGAAAATAAAGATATATTTCTAATGAGAAACGTGCTAAGCATCTTCTAAAACCGCTAAATGAACTCCTTTGAGGAAGGCACAAGGCAGGGACCAGAGCCTGGGCGAAGCTTGATTTTGAGGCTCTCATGATGGTGATGACGAGGATACGACTAAAATATTTCTTAAGTTTACTGTTACTAAAATATTTCTTAAGCTAATTTTTTTTTTTTTTTTTTTAGCCTGGGCTTTTTTCGAGAGCCAGGGGCCCCTGTGGTCCAGCCCCTTAGCCCGTACCTTAATCCGGCCCTGGCAGGAGAAACTGCACTTTACGGCGTTCCCACCTTTGGGGGTAAATATGGTTCGACGTCCTTCGTCGAACCTTTGTTCAGAAGTTCGGCGACTTTTTGAACTTAGCAGGTACGAAAGTTCGAAAATCGTCGAATTTCCTTAACACGGTAAGTTCTGAAAGTTCAAAAACTGTCGAAATTTCTTGGCGCAAAAGGTCGGAAGTTTGAGAACAATCGAATTTCTTAGCGCCAAACATTAGGAAGGTCGAAAATCGTCGAATTGTTTATATATATTAGGTTCGACATTTCGAAACGCTAACAAACTCCTTGCTTCGATTTTCGAACCTTAGGGTCGAAAAAGTTCGCGGCATCTCTACCCAAACTGTTTTGAATCTCAAAGAAGACTGTGCATGTAAATATCCGTGTGTGTTTTTTTATTTTTTTTTCTCGCAGTTTTGGGTTTATCATTATGACGTAATTTGTGTTTACGGTTTTTGCATAGCGCTACGAAAATTCCCCGCGGAAATCTTTATACGGGGGTAAAACGGTGATTATGGTTGCCGAGAATCCTTCTCGGCCATCGCCTTTCTGGTTGGGAAGGTTATCTGCATAAGGAAACGAGCACTTTTCTCTACGACGAAACATGGTTGCATCCGAACGTTCTTCCACGAAACGGGTGTCGACGAAGCACAAACATCGTTTCGCCCACGTGGAACATCGTCCACATGCTTCGATGAGCCGCGACGGCTGCGGCGGCGGGCGCCATGAACACGTCGTTGACCGTCTGGTAAACAGATACCGGTTTCCAAGAAAACAAATACGTCGTTACTAAAGTTAAAGCGCCCGTCAGTAGAATAAAAAAAAAAGAAAAGGCGGGTGGTTTTCCAGACAGAAAAGAGAGGATGCAGCGACGGTCACTGAGCTTTCTTCTACTCCTCCCCGCTGACAATTGATCTCTTGTGTTCTGGGAACGCAGACGAAATCCCCCGCCGACGGTGATGCAACAGTCTACGCGGTCCGAACTTCCCAGCAACATCGACACGACGGACAAACACGGCGGCGCGGCCGGCGTAAAAAGATCCTCTACCACGCAGCGACAGCCGGGGTAATCAGTCGGGTTATGGGAAACGGCGGGAACCACTCGTGACGTCACCGGCGGCGCCGCCCAATCAGCGTCCGGATCCGGCTGCCGCCGAGACGCGTCGTCTGCGGCACCAAAAAAAGGAAGAGAAAAAGCGCGCGCTCGATGAGAAGCGCGGGAAGAGAACGAACTTGCCCGATCAATGATGGCGGGGCTGGTGGAGCCGCCGGAGCGCGCGGCGGCAGTGGACGGAGGTTCCCGCCAAAAAGTTCGCGCGCAAACGCGTCGCCGTGCGCCGTGCTCCTCCGAGGTCCTTGACCTTGCTGGGCTTGGCGCGCTTTTTTTGTGGGGAGGGCCCTTCCTCCTCTCTGGTCCAGGATCCTTCTCTTCATCGCTCTTTCTCTCTTGCGCGCGCCATCTGCGCCGATTTTGGCGGGAAGAGAAGTGGGCGGTGTCGGATGGGAAGGGGTCCTTTTCCCGCCATTTTGCCGCATCCGGCGTCCCAGGGGCGCGACGGCGTTCTCTCGTGCAGGCCGACCACGTGGATGTTTGGGCCGCCGCCAAAACAGCCTTCATTAGGTTTTGTTTTGTCTTTTTGGGGGAAGGGGGGGGGGGCGGGATTCGGCCATTGTCTCGGCCACAAGCTGTTGCGTTTGTAAAACGGAAGCATCGACGCTGACGAAACGGGGCTCGAGGCTTTGTTTGTTTGGACGCTGCTGTTTTAGGCCTATTAAACACGTGTATGACTGTCGAGGGGTGGCACTCAGTTAGTCGAACGACGTTTTAGGGAACACGGACTTTTCATCGAAAGACACTTTAGCGAAGTGTCGGCCACCGCGAAGCGGCGTTTACGGATGGGCCGAGTGAGACAACATTTTTGTAATGGGCCGCCACAGACAGACACGCGCCGCGAAGCGGCGTGAGCGCTGCGCGGGGGTGGGTTAACACGCGGCCCCGTTATTCGCTAAAACGTCGATTCGCTCAAATGGCGTTCTCTAAAACGTAATTCTCTCATGTGATATGGATCAAACGCCGGCGTTCGATGAGTGCAGTGGAGGCAAAGGCAGACTATCTTTAGGTCTACCCACTAAGCATTCGAACCAGAGCTCGACGTTCCGACGTTCCGCGCGCTCTATCCTCTCCTTCTTTCCCTCAGTTTCTCGGCGCATGGGGTAAAAACCGAAAGGAATTTTGTCTCAAGCGTTGGCGAGACACCGGCTTGTTCCGACGGACTGGAATGTTGTTGCCCGGCGTCGCAACGCGGTTGGCATTCAAATTATTTCGCGCATTTACTTTCCGCTTTTCTAGGGTTTTACGGCGCGGTCACGACGCTGGCGTCCTCCTTACGAACTATGCAAGTGCGCTTTGGTCGCAGATAACGTTATACTTCGGAACTATGTTTGTGGAAGGTATACATCGTCGTGTTGTGGTCGCCAGATGTTGACGACCAGAAGACAACGTAATTGTGTCGTGCCTAATGACGACGAAGAAGGGGACATTCAGCACACAGTTGGGGAAGTTCATGTATGACCTCAGTGAATGCAAATAAAGACGTTATGGAAACCCCGTTGCGATGGGTCTGACTAGAGCCACCACTACTATTATTTCATACTTTTCATACGTCATGTACAAAAGACAACCTGCACACACTGTCTGAAGCGTGTGTCTTCTTCGTATGGTGTATGAGTGCGACTGCGGCTCCCCGATTTTCTTGTGGGCACCGCCGCCTTCGCACGTGCATCGTATCCTTATCGAGGGTATCCATCGGCGTTACATCCCAGAACGCATCTGCAAAGGCCCGCAAGGGCGCCACCACCGGCGAACGTTCCAACAAGGCCCGCTGCACTGTAATACAATGTAGCGAAGAAAGAGCCGCCTTGTGTTTGTGTCCGTGGAGGAGAGGCCGCGTTCGGTCCCGTTTTGGAAGGCGGAACGGGTCGGCACCGGTTTTGGTTTCGTTTTTCTTGCAGCCGCCGAGCGAGCCAAATCCGAAGCCCGCAGACGCCGCCCGATTTCCCGCCTGCTCGAAATAGGTTCGTCTGCAAACAGGATTCCAGCAGCAGCAGCAGCAGCGCACCGCTTGCTTCGCCTGCTATTATGCGTCAGCAACAACAGACGCGTCGGGCGTCGTCGTCTGCGATCTAAGCCCCTAACAGGATCGTAAACAGTCGGCCACGAGAAAGGCTTCCGGCCCGTCTAGACGTCTTGGTGGGCGCTTTGGCTTCGCGCGCGTGCCGTCTGCTTCGCTGGGTGACGCACGCGCGGGAGCAGACGCTCTGCTTGGATCTTAGCAGACGTTGGTGGCTTTAGCAGACGTTGGCCCGCCGCAATCGTTCTGCAGCTTTCCAGGAAGGTGTTTTTGCATATTCGTGCTATTATCGCATCTTATGGCGTAAAACTACAGAGTGTTCTCCAGTGTTACTTAATCGTAACAAAAATCCGTATGGGTGGGCCAATGAACGGATTGCACTGACACTTGTTACAATATTTTCTTTAGGTCTTATATTCATCATACTCGAATTTCATGAATGAAGGTTTCTGGAGAGAAAAAGAAAACAAGAAAATGAAAATAATGGTATTCCTGCGTACCGGGAGAAAAACGAAAACAAACCGTCTGGTGGACAGTTCTACTCGCAGATAATACCACGCATTATCGGATCCGCTGGATCTGCTTTCGGGTGTTCATCTCACGGAGGCTTTCAAGTTTCTGTTCCATGTTGCGACTGAATAAACCTTTCCGGGAAATCCCAGGAGACCTTGCAACGAGGGGCATTGTGGGGCTGTTCGGATGTACGCTCCGGCCGGCTCGAACGCTTTGTATATTCTGGTAGCGGTACAACTCATTCTCTCTTATCATTCAAAACTCAAAACACTAGAAAAAAAAATAGAAAAAAAAAAGGAACGGAAAAGAAGGTTATTACATATTCTGTTTTGCTCTCCTGTTTTCTCTGGGTTGTGAAATCACAAACTGTTAAACCTCTTCGCTTCTTAAAGGGGGGGGGGGCTACTTTTAGCAAGAAACGATATGGAAGGACAAAGGGGACAAGTATAATTGTCGACTGCAACAAATAACACCAGGCAGCAGAACGTTTCTTCAACCGTTAAGCAAAAATGAATGCATGGTGCGGTAGCCATCCACTGCCCATGAGACCCGTTATCCGCATACGGTTCGAAATTCTTTCTAGAACAATAAAGGAAACAGGGTCACTGGACACATCTATGTGTCAAAAAGCAGTCCAGCTGTACGTACGTAGTGCAGAACAAAGCTGCCAAAATTGTATTAGGGAGCCGCGCGCCGCATATGAACCCGCGAAGAGCCGCAGATTGAGTAGAAAGGCGTCTTTGTATGTTCGTAAATTAATATATTCGTATCTTATGGCGTAAAGCTAGAAACGATGGCAGCAGTTCATTGCTGTAAAATTCGACCAGGTATGGTTCAAGCATCGAGACGATGCAGCAAACTTGAAGGCAACGGCAAAAGCAGACTAAGGAGGAAGCTGAAACGTCTGAGGAGGCCTTGCTAGTCCCAGTGAATAATAATATTTCCTGCACTTGTTCATCATTGTTGAATTTCAGAATTCTGAGATCCAACAATCCGCTTCCCAGAATTCTCCATCGATTTCGTCGGTTGCTTCAGTCATATGCGCCTAAACTTAGACTTCTTTGAGTCTATCTGATGGACTTCTATGGGCTCACATATTATTGATAATGTGTTCTGTGTCCAGTGACGACTAGTTCTTCTGTTTCATTAACATTAATATTTGATGAAATAAGAATCATTATTCTACTAGCAATAATAGCTCTAAAGCGCGTTCATTTGAGATATGAATAGCGGCTGAGTGAAAAACTCCACCGATGCGATTTCTGTTCATAAAGTATACGACGACGGTGATCGTATTCGTGTCATGGCCGTCTCAACGCTCGGTCTAATGTTCGCAGACAACGCGGCAAGTCGTCTGCAAAGGGCGAGGCTACGGCATCAAGAAAGACGTAGTAGCAGACGACTCAATGGGCGCGTTTCTCTGTCGTCTGCAAAGCGACCGGAAGTCTAATCCAAGGCAGACACGCCGCCACTGATCTCTATCCACGAAGTAATTGGAGCAGACGACAACACTCAAGTCGTCAAGCGCCTCAAGGTTACGTCTACTCTCATTTCAACCGCGCAGCTCCCTTTTTTTCTTTTTTCCTTGCTGTCTGGGCAAACTTAATCCACCCCCCCCCCCAAAAAAAAAGAAAGAAAAGGAAATAAATAATTCGTCGTGTTTACGTTTACAGAAGCAGTAGTTAATCATATTCTCGTCTAATCAATGTGCCATAAACATTGATGAAAGTAAGGCAAACTCGATATTTTCTTTTCTATGTCTTTTTTCTAGTCTACAACCCTATTACTCCCTTTATTTTTTCACGAAGTGGCAACTCAATGCGTATGTGGATTGACATTTTTGTATTTGTAAGCGAGTAAAGTTCTTTCAAGACGCAGTCTGTTTAAACTCTTCCTGCGCGCGCATTAAAATGTTTGCTCAGCAAGATCAGCTGACATTAGCGATGACCTTGCTACCCCATGTAGACCGACGCATGACTCTGACGTCAGGCCGCTGTGGTGGCGCTGCTGTCGGCATGGCGCATGCGTGGACGGGCCAGCTCACGCGAAATCTGATTTTTGAGCACGCACCCCGCCCCACCTGGTGTGGGCAAAGGCGGGCTCGTTTGTAAACGGCGTAATTGCTCCAAATGTCGTAAATTATCAATTCTTCCACTTATAGGGGTAAAAGAGACAAATAAGCTAACAATGACAAAAGAAAGGAATGAAAACAGGATGGTAGCAGAGAGAGCCGATGGCAAAGTGCTCCTCAAGATAGAATCGGCGTAAGTCCACCACCGGATACGGATTGGCTGGCATCCGCTACGGAAATCCGTTTTGCTCTTGGGGCGGCTAAATTAGCTACATGATGTCGGAGTTTTACTTTTGTGTGCACGTAGGTTACAGATATACATCCGCTGATAGCCGACTGAATGTCAAGGATTCGAAGCAAAAAGTTGACACTTACACTACACTGTGATTCCTGTAGTAAGATCTGTTTCGGCGGTGGGAAACTGATGATGACGACCGATGCAGCGTCAGTTTTGGTGTCTGCATCGGGAGGAGTCGAGGGACTATGGGCCGAACATAGCGTTCTTTGAACACCGAAGAGGACAATATGCTGCGTACTTGTTTCATGGATATGCAAGAGAAACATGGCTGCTCATGGACAGCGCTCTTCCTCATTGGCTGGTTTTTATGATGATAATGCAACTAAATGCGAAGGTGCAAGCGAGCTGGCAAGCCGTTCACCCTTGTTGTTGGTGTTAGACTGGTGGCAGCTGATAAAACCCGTTTGCTCTACTGACGTCTAACTCCTGGTTAACTCAGTTGGTAGAGCGCTCCATTGGAAATGGAGAGGTCCCATGTTCGATACCAGGACCAGGCGGATTTTTTCGGTCGCGCACCAGTCACCTAGCTGTGTTTGGAGATTTGTCGTTTGTCTTTTGTCCCCCTTCTCCAGGGATTATCTATCGTCACTGGTTCTTATGTCGTCAAGAACAGAAAAGATAAGGTGAAAACTGAAATAGAAGTGAGAAAAGCTGGGAGCTACCCCAAGTTTAGTTTGTTGAAACTCAAAAATTTAGCACGCTAATAGGTAAAAAAGAGAAAACAAAGTACCCGTCTGTGTTGGAGGTAGAGAGAAGAGCGAAGAGAAGTGCCTGTTCGCAAAACACCGGTGCGATCATTCAGTGTAACTAAATGCTAACAAAACGTGTTCTTGCGTTCAACCATAAAACGCACAAGGACGCGTGAACTTCGCATCCATTCCGCCCATCGGCATCTGCTCCGCGCTCGCTTGCCGCGAAGTCGGGCGGCCGCAGAAATGAAAGCAGACGACGGCGGCCCGCTCTAGCAGACGATACCCTTTTGAAAGAGCAGACGGAGAAGGAAGGAAGGTGTCCCAAGATGGCGTCGGCCTACGGCGGCCCCTGTCCCCAGGCGTCGTTCGGTTTCTTTACTTGTTCGTACGAAACCGCGGGCGGTGAGGGAGAGCGATGTGTGTATGTATGTGAATGAAAGGATGCCGACCCGTCCTCCTCTCCGGGATCCCCGGAGGTCTTTGAACGGCCAGGGACGCCGACGCTGCCATGGCCGACCGATACGCTGCCACGGGGCCATGGGGGTGGCGAGGGGTTTTGGGGGTCTTGTGTGTGTTGTACGCTGTACAGTCGGGGCGGGGGGGGGGGGGGCTTAAAAGGGAGAAGGAGGGCATGCGGGCGCTTTTGTTTGCGCGAGCCGCCGCCATGGGGCGCAGCGGCGCTGCTACCACGCTGGTTGGTCGTGCCGTCTGCATTCCACCGGACTTCTCGCGGGATTCCACGGGATGATCCGTCAATCTTCGAGATGCAACGACCTCTCTTGCACGCTCTCCTCTTCTCCTTCTCTCCCCTTCTTCTCTCCGCTTGTTTATATCAGTCGTTGGGGCGTTCGCGCTGTCTGAGTCGTCGGAGGTCGTGTATGTTTTGCAGCCTAATAATAAATACCGTGGAACTTTTCATTTATTTTTTTGCTTTCTTTTTATTGGCGACGAACGTCTCTTTGAGTTATGGCTACTAACAGTTTGCGAGGGAGAAAATAGTGGTTGTATAAGGGAGTATGCTTGGAATGTGAGGACCTCTGGACTAGTTTGTCTTGTGTAAGGAATAGAGGGACTGGATCTTTGCTTTTTTTCTCATTAGTTCGGTAACAGCACGGCATGCTTGCAATAGCATCCCGACCCCCTTCCGTTTAAATTAAATGTATTGGCGAGACGCGGTCCTGTTGAAACATCGAAGAAAACTCTATGTAGTTAGTAATCTCCAGTTTAGTCAGTAATATCCAAGCACAGCTGAGGTTTCTCCATCACTTTCTGATGATTGGACCAGTTAAACAAAACACATTTGACGCTCGGAGAATGTAAACAATTTGAAATAGTGTTCTTTTTTTTTTAGACGCTCTGGGATTTATTTGTTGATATTATAAACTATTTGGAACTTATATCAACGCGCTTTTGCTCTTTTTAATTTTTCTTCTGATGTTTCAGTCATGTTTTTGTTTTATGATCCACGTTTTTCCGCTTGTCAGTTCCCAAAGAACTGAGATACCAACGCTAAAATTTACTCATGAATCGTCGCTTTTTTTTTCTTTCTCTTTCTATCCATTTGATACCATTTCAACAGCGGTTCCACAGCTTCAACGGTTCCTGCCAACAAAAAAGCACAAACGAAAAAAAAATGGCACAGTGTCATACTACATTTTTTGACACAGTCCAGAGCACGAACCAGGGATAGACTTTTCCCTCCGCCAAAAATTCGACCAACAACTAGGCTCAAGTTCACACGGTCGCGCAGCAGGCTCTGGCAGCGACCCCAGCCAAAACCTCCTACGGAATGTTTATTGTGGCTTTCCTCACTACAACAAGTCTCGCGGAATCCCGTGGCAGACGATACCCAGAACCCCCCAAAGCCCATCCTCCTCTCCACAAACCATTCAAAACGGTCTCTCTCATTGACAAACCCAAACTGATGAATAAAAAATATATATATATATATATACACACATAACAAATATTCGGTGTGACAAGATCCTGCTACGAAGCGAACCCTACAAGTACTACTACTACGGCGGTACAGAACCCCGACCTCGCGACCCCACCCGCCGTTTCCTTTCACAAATAACTAAAAAAAAAAAAAAAAAGCCACGTGCAGGAGATATGGCGGGAAAATCGGCTTCCCGCCATTTTGGAGGGCCCCTCCCACTTCCAAGCCGCCCTTCGTTTTCCCGCGCTTGCTGCTACGGAGGTCGTCTGCAGCCAGCGAACACACACCACGTGGACTCTGCAAGAACCCAAACAGACGCCAGGGAGCGGCAACCTCCCTTCCCCCGTTTCCTCCTCGCTTGTCTGCCGCTCCCTCCCCCTCTCACATCCTTCCGCCACATCCGCCAGTGGAAAGCGGGAGGCCTCTTCAGTGCTGCTGCCTTTCCCTCTTAGCTTTGTAACTTTTTAGAAACTACCCCCCCCCCCTCCGCCACACACAGACAAACACACACGCAGTTCCCTTTCCCCTCCTTCTCCCGATCCGAAACGCGGATCTGCCGAAACACACCCGCCAAAATCTGTCTTTCCTTCTCCCTTCTTTATCCATGTCTGTATTCGCTTTTTATTCCTACCCTTCCACACCGCTTCTTTCCTGCCTCATCCCTCCCCCGATTCCAGATATAAAGCAGTAAAATATCCACAAGAATGCACCGAATTCGCTTCTTCTTTCCGGCTCATACTTTTTCTCTGTCTCTGTCCCCCTCAACTCCACTCACATTGGAAATGCAAGGTAGGAATGGCTACGGTGGCGGCATCGCGCGGAATCGGAAGCGTCAAGGAGGGGAAGGGAGGTTTCACATGAGCTTCGGATTTGGCGCCAAAAAAGTGCGCCAAAAACTTCGTGTGCTCCGCTCCACGTGGTCCCAGAAATCAAGCACGTAAACAAACACTCCTAAAAAAAAAACGAAATACATGTGTCTTTTTAAGAGAGAGAGAGAGAGAGAGAGAGAGGAAGGAGGAAAGAGGAGAGAGAGGGGGGGGGGTGAAGGCGGCGTCTGTCAAAGGAACCAAGCGATGCGTGAGGCAGGGGTCCTGCTTTTGAGGGGCTGGGAAGAAAAGAATCGCGATTCCCGTGGGGGTGAACCTTTGGGCTAAGCAGCTGGGCTGGGTTGGCTGCAAGCTTCGGTGCAGGGGCAGGTGTGCCTGTGCGCACCCTGCGTTTAGTTTACGCGGAGTTTTCTCTTCAATGGTCGTAGAACTTTAAAAAATAAGGGGAAAAAAACGCGGGAAAATTGTGGTTGTGTTGATGACAGCCACGACGGTGGATAAGAATGGCAAGGCGCGCGTCTCTTTCGGGAATCCTGGAAAAAATCTCAACGGACTTAAAATTGAAAGTGCACAAAACGTTAGGGCGCAAACGAGCTGGTGAAGGTTCAGCCTGATTTAAGACAAACCCCCGAGACTGGGAAAAGACGGCAGACAACACAACACACGAAATTCTCACTTTCTTTCTTTTTAGAGCGCAGCTCTTAGGCGCCCGTTTCCGGCAGGCGGCGTCGGCGTAACCGTAAGGTCACGTGACCCCCCCCCCCCGAGATCACGTGACCCCCACCCCGTGCCTTCCTCCTCCTCCTCAAGAGCTGCGCTCTAATTCGGCGTTACAGGGAGTTGTAAACGGCTTTCATTTTTCTTTTGGTTTCAAGGGTCTGCGAAACCCTATATAAACTTATGTGAAATAAAATTCTGCGGTGTTTGAGACTTGTGTGTTGTGTTGTCCTTCGTCTTTTCCTCAGTCTCGGAATTTGTCTTAAATTATGAACGTGTACCTTCTTAAACAAATGGTCTGAAGATTCAGAAAGGCTTATTTAAGCAATGCCTGCTCTCACATGATTTATTTTTCTTTTCAATATGGCATACAAGTATAGCAATAACTCGAGTTGCAGCCTATTACACTGGTAATATGTTACCCTCCACTATCTTTTACTTACCATTCTATAGAAATTCTTTTTCTTATTTTCGTCGTACCGCCCAGGGTGTGTATAAGGTACACTTACAAAAAATATCTGATGGTGTTGTGCAGAATAACAGCGCGCACATATGGCACCCAAATATACATCAGATGAGTGAACGTTTTTCAACGCTGCCTGATTCAGAAATTCATAGGTGAGCTTTTCTCCACATCCTCCCAAAGGTCGGTGGTCGTTTCTCCGGTAAGCTTTACTGCCGTGAGCTTGTCTCCGGTGAGCTAATCTCCGGTGATGCGTTTACCGACTGTAACCCCTCGAAAGTATTACCCACACAAAGGGCCATTATCGGGCATTCAAACTCTTTGGACATTCAGACCTGGTTGGATCTTCCGTCTCGTTGGATATTCCAGTTCGTTGGACCTTGCATCTGGTTGGACACTCAGAAGCGTTGGGCGTTCCGTCTCGTTGGATATTCAGACTCGTTTGACATTTAGACTCGATAGAACATCCCATCTCGTTGAACATTCCGACATGTTTGACATTCCGTCCAGATTGGACCTTGTGTCTCATTGGATATTTAGACTCGATTGGATCTTCTATCTCGTTTGACATCAAACACGTTCGATTTTCCGTTTCAATTGGACCTTGTGTCTCGTTGGATATTCAGACTCGGACATTTAGACTTGATTGGACCTTCCGTCTCGTTGGACATTCAGACACGTTGGATATTCTGTGCCGATTGGACCTTTTCCGTCTCGTTGCATATTCAGACTCGTTTGGCATTGAGACCCGATTGGATCTTCGGTCTCGATAGATATCCCGTCTCGCATGTGACGTTGTCTATTGGATATTCAGGGATCTTCCATCTCGATTGGATCTTCCGTCTCGTATGTAACATGGTCTGTTGGGTATCCAGGCTCGTTGCATATTCAGTCCCGTTGGACATTTAGGCCACAAACGCTTTTCTCCAGTATCCTTTTTTTTTCGCCGTGAGCTAACCTCCTGTGAGCTTTTAACTTCCGTCGCTCTTTGGAACGGCCGGTCTCCAGCACGCGCTTGTTGCCTTCCGCCGTGCTTCGTTGGCTGTGCGTGCGGACACTCGAGGCCCACCAGACACCCAAGTGCTCTCGAAGGTGGGGGCGGGACAACCCAAGTGTCTCGTTTTCATCCTGCTAGTGACCACGTACCAGAAACATACATTCGAACCCCGAAGAAAGGGGCACTACTTTCCA
This sequence comes from Ixodes ricinus, assembly GCA_037355805.1. Classification (NCBI taxonomy): domain Eukaryota; kingdom Metazoa; phylum Arthropoda; class Arachnida; order Ixodida; family Ixodidae; genus Ixodes; species Ixodes ricinus. The sequence goes on from JAZHYW010012555.1 coordinate 128,098, forward strand.
CTTTCTGAAATGCCGCCGTTTGGGGTTTTAAAGCAAGCGTGTAATTCTTGATATTTTTTTTTTTAGAGAGACAGTTAGAAAAGCAAACAGAAAGAAAAAAGCGGAAAAGAGGGAACGAGGTATTTTGGAGAAATCGGCGGTGTCTCTTCTGTGGTGGGGTGTGGAGGAGGATTCCTGGAAAATTCATCATCAGGGACACGCGTACAGAAAGAAAAAAATTCCACAGGCGTCTTCGTACCCTCCACCTCCCCTCTTTTGCCTTGCTTTCTTCCTCAAACCGAAAGATGGTACCTGTTGTCCCCCTCCCACACACCTTTTGGGGTGGAAGACTCTCTTTGTTCTTTTGTTGCCCTGAGAGCTTCATCTATTCGACGCAGGAAGGATCGACGGCTTCCTCGTCGTTTTGGATTCTTCTCCACACGGTCGCTCCCTCGGGGAAAAACAGAACCACCCCCCCCCCCCCCCACTTAAAGAAACAAAACAAATAAACAACAACAGAACGTTGGGCATTTCAGGGAAATTCCCTTCGAGTGGAATGCTCTCTGTTGTCAAGACCGCCCAATTAGTGCTTCAAAACATTCGCCAAAAATGTCGTATTTTTCTTTTCTTGTTTTTCTTCTAAAACATACGCTGAAGGCAATGGATGAAAGAAGCTTAGCCGTGCACACCTGCACGGTGTGTTCGTGTGTGTGTGTGTTTGTGAAGAAACGAGAGGGAGGGGGAGGGGTGTTAGGATTGTGGTCGGCCTTGCTGGACCTTGCCCCCCTCTCTCTCTCAGTCTTATTCAGCCTTGGACGACCTTGCATTCCAGTGCCAACGCCACCGCGGCAGTAGCAACAACACTGTCGCTGCCTCCCTCCCCCAGAATTCCCAGATGTCTTCAAACCACTGCCGCCATTTTTCGGGTAAACGCTGGTCGACGCCATGTTGTTAGTAAACAAAGACGCAAAAAGAAAATACAAAAAGAAAAGAAAGGGGGGGGGGAGGGAGAGGCGTTTGTTTCACCCCTTATCTGACAGTGCGGTGGAAGCTACGTACCCTTTCAGTGCGGTAAAAGCCAACGTTACTGGAGCCAGCTTGCTCCAGTAACGTTGGCGGAAGCTACGTACCTTTTCTTCCTTGTCGTCGTCTGTCAATACCTCAATCTCGGGTTTTTCACTAAAATGCTACGTACCCGTTGAAGCAGTCCTGCGTCTGTCTCTCGTCACGTGATCACGTTGGTCACGTGATGAAGGAGGCTGATGGGCGGCGAACATCTCCACAACGCACTGCCAGCAAATGGTGGACCGAGGGCAGACCGAGGTCGTTTGCAAACAATCTTGCAGTTTACTTTTCGCGCGTTAGGAAATGTCAGATAGGGGAAAGGGGTTCCAGTTGATTCCCGCTTGAAAGACGGTCCGAGCAAAGCCTTTCGCGCGTTGCTGAGAGAGCAATGCTGTACCTTTTCACTTTTTTTAATTTAGTTATCTCGTTGGGTATTTCTGCCCGGCGTACAGAGGTACAAGGCGGTGGCGACGAGTGCGATGATAAGAGGGTTATTTTAAAAGAAAAAAAAATATATATATATCGATGGCTTAGTGGGGGAACTAAGTACGGACATTCCGATGCGACGTGTTTCTGTTTTTAAGCTTAGGCAGAAAACAACTTCGTATGTAAAAACTTTTTTTTTGCGTGTGTTTTGGTGAAGGTTTGTTGCTAAAAAGGTTTAAAATTTATTTCGAGAAAAATATTCCCGGAATTCACTGGTCTCGCAATGTATGTGCGTCTGCGGGAAACACTATTGGTGCAAATGTGCCAACTTTTCTTTTTTCGTGTTTTATTTTTGTGTTATTAATATAGTTACGATACATACGTGCCACGAGCACGATATCGTGAACACACACAGACAAACAACAAATTAACGGAAGTATTTAAGTAATTTCAGTGTGTATTGAAGTGAAAGTTAGTTCCTATTACGTGTTAAATAAGTTAATTTCATTGTGTTCTCCTGTGTTTGTGTTCAGTGCCGCGCTCTGCCCCTTGTGTGAGGGTGCACGAACCCGTCGACATCAATCTATCAATTAATCAATCAATTTATGTTTATTATGTCAGCTTTTTTCCTGGCCCCTTTTATTCTCTATGGCCTGTGGTGAAATAAAATTATTATTATTATTTATTATTATTATTATGAATTTTATAATTATTTATAATTATTATTTATTATTATAAAAAAAAGTTTCGTTTGGTCGGCAGTTAGGAAGAATATTATGTATGCTTTAGCTTATAGTGCGCTAAGATTTGGCATAACTGTCTTTTTCAATTGTTCACTCCTCTGGCATTCAAGAACTGATCGCGTTTTAGCGTTGCTTACAACGCTGAGTTCTTGTCCAGTGATTACCGGTTTGCTTCACTTCAAATGCCAAATTTTTACTCCCTCTTTTTTTTTTTTCAAATAGTCGTGTGGCGGCATTTTTGGGCAAGTGAATTAAAAATCCAGCGTCTTTTCCATCTCGTGAGCTTCGTACTATTCGACGATTTCAAGATTCGCGTGTGAGAACACACTACGGGGAAAGTATGCGTTCGTTTTATGTGCCAAAAAATATTTAATGAACTACCGGAATCACTGCTTTCTCTTGACTCGAATAAAAAAAAAAACTGAAGACTCTAAAAATCCAGTTTTGTGACATGTGCGACCGTAATCGTTACAGCTCTTTTATTTTTTTTTCTCTACTTTTATAATGTGCGCGTGACCTGTGCTATTATTTTCTTTGTATGTGAAAACACGTGCTATATGAACTTAGTAATTTTTTTATCTAACTCATCTACAAGCTCTTATTGACTTTACAACAAGATCGCCAACTCTGCACATGACATAAAGAGGCAAAAACGTTTGTGCGCGTTTGATATCCTTTCCTTTCTATTTTTATTCGCGCGCGCGCGTGTGCGTGCGTGTGTGTGTGTGTCTGTGCGTGTGTCTGTGTGTGTGTCTCTCTCTCTCTGTGTCTGCGCGCGTGTGTGTGTGTGCGTGTGTCTGTGTGTGTCTGTGTCTCTCTTTCTGTGTGTGTGTGTGTGTGTGCTGTGTGCGTGTGTCTGTGCGTGTGTCTGTGTGTGTCTCTCTCTCTCTCTCTTTGTGTGTGTGTGTGTGTGTGTGCGTGTGTGCGTGCGTGTGTGTGTGTGTGTCTGTGTGCGTGTGTCTGTGCGCGTGTCTCTCTGTGTGTGTGTTCCTCTCTCTCTCTCTCTATCTCTCTCTGTGTGTGTGTGTGTGCACGTCAGATCATCTGCCGAAATATTTTTGTTCTACGTGATATTTCGATTTTTGACTACTGTGAAAACTTTTGTTAGCATGTCAAACTGCGCGAATTTCGACAAGAGTGATACATTTCTTTATATTGTGCACGTGAGACTCCAAATTTCGACCTGACTAAAGTCTTTCTTTTATCTTTTTATTTTTTGCACGTGAAGCTGCAAATTTTGACTTATATAAAATCTTTTTTTTTTTTGAGGGTGAGACTGCGAATTCTGACTTGCTTTATTTTTAATGCTGAGTCAGGGCCCACAAGCCCGTGCTAACTTTGACCTGATCTGATAATGAACATGAAGATAGCTGTGATTGTGAATAAACACTACTACTACTACTACTATACTACTAATATAATAATATACTATTATGTTATTATTATTATTATTAATATAATAATATATTATTATTATTATTATTATTAATTTCGTGCCTCCTTCAAAGGCGCTCGCGTGAACGCGAAATAAAACTGATTTCGAGTTCGTTAGTGTCCTCCTTGCGCATAGCACCCATTTTGTTCCCATCAGTTTTCCCAAAATGCGAACAAATGGTCGGATGCAGCGCGCGCTACATCCTCCGAATAGGGCCACGTTCGCTCCCTCTAGCCAAACTCGTTTCTTTTTTTTAAATTTGATTTTCCGGTAACACACGTGGCGTTCGATCATCGCCATTTTCGAGTAAAAGCTGAAAACCGGAAACCGGTCGCACGGTATTCAGGAACGGCAGCCGGCAGGAACAACACGACCGGGTTGACACAAGTCCGCGCGCCCAACTGGGTGCGCCCCTCTCGGGGTTTTATTAAAGCTTATAAACGTAAATATTGCCACATCTCTCTTTCCCCAGAAAGGAGTTGAAACTAGTCCCTGAATCTTGAGGGACGGACGATTCGTCTTCCTGCTCTTGTGCGTATGCCAGGCTCCTCTTCTTCCGTGCTGGAGACGTCGTCAGCTTCTCCTGGCATGAGAGCTGTCACCGGGTCTTCATCAGGACCCCAGGCTTCATTCGTTGGTTCTTCGTCCTCGGATGGGGTCTGCACACTCTCTTGGAGTTTCTGTTGGGACCAAGTGGTAGGTGTTCCTGATGAGTTGTCTGGATGGTGTCTCTACCACGAACGATCTTGGGTTGTTTGTTTTGCTCACTACTTGTCCCGTCGTGCCAGGGTCTCTGACCCACACCGAACTCCCTATGGGCAGCTCCTTGCGATAGCTTACTCGGTGCCGTTGGTTGTACCCTCGGGCTTGCTTTCGTTTCTCTTCTTTATCCTTTCTCCGAAAAACCATATGGTTGGGCATTTTCGGGAACAGCTGGGATGGCAAGATAGGCAGTGTTGTACGTAGCCGCCGTCCCATAAGCAGTTCTGCTGGACTGAATCCACAGGGGCCCGGAGTGGTTCTGTATATTAAAAGTGCCAGGTCAGGGTCTTCGGCCTTCTTTAAGATGTCCTTAGCAACTTTTACCATTCGTTCTGCCTCTCCATTGCTTTGGGGAAAGTGTGGGCTGCTCTTTACGTGGCAAATCTGGTACTTCTTTGTGAATTCTTCAAAAGTTTGGGACGTGAACTGCGGTCCATTGTCCGACCTGAACACCTCGGGTATCCCATGGCGGGAAAACACAGACTTGAGGTGGGCCACAACCACCTCCGATGTTGTTTGGCGTAGCAGGCATACTTCAATGAACCGGGAGTAGTAGTCAACTACCACCAGATAGTTCTTGCCCTTCAGTTCAAATAGATCTGCTGCTACTCGTTGCCATGGATATTCCGGAAGCTCCGAGCCTATCATGGGTTCCACTCTTGGCGTGCGCTCTTGGATGCACTTTGTGCAGTTTGCAACCACATCTTGCAACTCGGTACTCAATCCTGGCCACCACACTGACCTCCTTGCTCGTTCTCGGCACTTGGATACTCCTTGGTGCCCTGCATGCAACTTGCACAGCACATTCTTCCTCAATGACTTGGGGATCACCAGTCTGTTGTCCTTCACCAGGAGGTTGCTTTGTATGGTGAGGCTGTCCCTGTTCCTGAAGTAAGGCGCAATCTCGGGAGGGATGTCGGTCTTGTTCGGCCAGCCCGTTGTGCAGAACTCTCTCAGCTTGCAGCACACCGGATCTTCGTCCTGTGCTGCCCGCACCTCCTCTAAGTAGTGGCCCGTAGCTGGCAGGGAGCTAGTCACCAGCTGAACATATGCCTCTAGCTCCTCTTCCATTTTCTCTGGAGGCTCCACCGGGGACCTGGACAGAGCGTCTGCTGTCCATAACTCTTTCCCAGGCACATGCTCTATGGAGTAGTCGAAGCGCATGAGCCTCAGCTTGAACCTTTGGATACGCGCAGGAATGGCATTCAACTCCCGGTCTCCCAACAGTGCGACAAGGGGTCGATGGTCTGTTTGCACATGGAACTTCGTTCCTATCAGGAACTTTTCAAACCGTTCGCATGCCCACGTGACTGCATAAGCCTCTTTCTCTATTTGTGCATACCGTCCTTCTGTCTCGCTCAGACCTTTCGATGCAAAAGCAACCGGCCGCACCAGCCCTTGTCCATCTTTTTGCAACAGCACTGCACCTAGTCCGTAGGACGAGGCATCTGCTGACACTATCAGCTGCTGTCCGGGATCGTAGAGTGTCAGAGTTGTAGCTTCCTTGATGGCCTCCTTCACTTGATCAAATGCTTCTTGCTGCTGGATGTCCCAGTTCCATTCAGTGTCTTTCCTGAGGAGATCCCTGATGGGCTTCAGCTTCTCTGACAGGTTTGGCAAAAACCGTCCGACTTGATTGGCCATGCCAATAAACTGGCGGACCTCCGTAACACAGACCGGTGCAGGGAAGTCCACGATTGCTCTCACTCTTTCCGGGTCTGGCTGAATCCCCTTCTCACTCAGGACGTGTCCCAAGAACTTCACCGACGTCTTCGAAAACTCACACTTGTCATTAAGAGTGATTCCTGCCGCACTCAGTCTCTTCAGGACCTCTTCCAGCCTCTTGTCATGTTCCGAGATATCTGCTCCCGTGATCAAAATGTCGTCCATGTGACACAACACTCCAGGTATCCCCTCGAGCACTTGGTTCATGCGTCTCTGGAAATGCTCCGGCGCTGAGGAGATGCCAAAGGGAAGCCTTTGGAAACAAAACCTCCCAAAGGGGGTTATAAATGTTGTGAGCAGCTGGGACTCTTGTGCCAGTTTTACTTGCCAAAATCCCGCCTTTGCATCTAGCTTGGAAAATATCTTTGTGCCGGAGAGGCGCCCCAGAGTTTCTTCTACTGATGGAAGGACAAGCTTCTCTCTCTCTATGCTCTTGTTGAGGTTTGTCAAGTCCACACAGATCCTGGCCTCCCCGTTTCGTTTGGGAATCACCACCATGGCTGAGCACCAGGGTGTTGGCTCTTCCACTTTTCGGATGATGCCGTCTTCCTCCATCTCCTTCAGCTGGAGCCGGACCTTGTCCAACAGGGCCAAGGGTACTCTACGGGACGTGTTCACGGACACTGGGCTTGCGTCAGCCTTGAGCTTGATGTTGTAGTCACCTTGCATTACCCCCAGTCCATTAAACAGTCCTGGAAACCTCTCCTTGTATTTGGTACTTGGGGCCTCTGTCACTTCCTGCAGGAGCTGTACAAGCTTTAGTTCTGTGCTCGCACGACGTCCCAGCAGGGGTTCTTCCAGTTTGTCGACGACATACATCTCCGCCCTAATGCTGTTTTTCCCACAACTGAGCATGGCTTTGAGCATTCCCAGCACCTTGAGAGGCTGCCCCCAGCCCCATACAGTCTCACCGTTGTGCGTCTCACTGCAGTTGCATCTGGTACCACACCTGGTGGCACAGCATTGACATCTGCTCCGGTGTCTATCTTGAAGCAAACCGGTTTCCCATTAACGTTCAGTGTCTTTCTCCATGCTGCTGTGTTTTTCCCCACCTTTAGTGCACCCAGTGTCCATCTCTCTGGTGAAGCCTCTTTCTCTTCTGTGGTGACCTCCCGCAGAGATTTCTTGTAGCACATCTTTTTCCAGTGGCCTCTCTTGCCGCAGGAGTGGCACTTGGATGTGGATGCTGGGCAGCTGCTTCTTTCGTGAAACCCTTGGCCGCCGCATCTCCCGCAACTGTGGGCCGACCCATGTGACGACTTTTTCCGTCCCGCGGTATCGTTTGCTGCGTCCCCGGAACTGGACCGGCCTTTGCTGGCAGCTTTCCGCAGAGCGTCGACAGATGACAGCTCCTCTGTTTGGTTTTCCTGACGCACGACAGCCTGTTGTCTTCGTACGGCTTCTTTCTGTCTGGCCTTCCGTACTGCCGTCTCTAAGGTGAGCTCTGGATCACTTTGCAAGGTCTCGGACAGCTTCGCGTCTTGCAGGCCAACCACCAGGCGGTCCCGCACCAATTCGTCCTTCAGTGCTCCGTAACCGCAGTGAGCCACCAGTTTGTGTAGGGCCGTCACGAACGCCTCAACTGTTTCGCCTGGCTCTTGCTTCCGCTGATGAAATCTTGCCCGCTCATAGATGACGTTCCTTTTCCCCACACAGTGGCCTTGGAACACCTCGATCACCTTGTCAAAGTCCACCTTCTCTTCCTCCGACAGCGTCGCTGCCGCCAGTATATCCTCCGCGTCTCCGCCCAGGCAGTAGATCAAAGCGTCCACTTGAGCTGGCCCGTCTTCCTCGATCAGCCGCGATACTCTTCTGTACCTCATGAAGCGGCGGGACCATGCTGTCCACTCTTCTGGGCGCTTGAAGTCGAATGGCGTTGGTGGCGCGAAACTGAAGTTAGGCTTGTCTGGCCGTTGCTCCCGTTGATCTTCTGCCGCCATCTTGTCTTCTCCGCCGCCCCCGGCGAGCTCAGCGATGTCGCAGCTCTCTTCGGCCGTACTTCTTTTTGTATCTTTTCCCGCGGCCGTCCTTGGTCTTCTACCTTTGTGGCTGCCCGCACCCCACTTCTGACACCATGTCGTAATTCGGTTTGGACCGAGATACGGCAGCCGGCAGGAACAACACGACCGGGTTGACACAAGTCCGCGCGCCCAACTGGGTGCGCCCCTCTCGGGGTTTTATTAAAGCTTATAAACGTAAATATTGCCACAGATGTATTCGGGGCTCAGGAATTCTAGAGTCGAGGCCACACTGCTTAATACGTCGTACAGTGCACCCCAAACTTAACGCCGCCACTTGGTTCCCAAACAATGAGCTCGTGTCGGCTACTTACTGTTAAATGTGTCACCAAAACGTTCGGGATGCCATCTCAGGATGGGATAGAAATCGGGAACCCAAACATTCATCAGATTGTTCAATCGGCCGCCGCAGGGAGTGTCAGAAACGGCAAATGCCGTGGCGGCGTTAAGTTTGAGGCACACTGTACAAAGGACAGTCCGCGTATACACTGTCTGAAGGGTGTTTCTGCCTCGTCAGAGTGATAACATACAACAACTACCTGCAGACATGTTCAAAGTATACATACTATATGGATGAAGCAAAACATTCTTCCAACTTCCAACACGCTATAGAGGCGCAGATAATTCGCTCATGGTTTCTGCAGACCGTGTCTTTTGTAGGAGGTGCGACAAGTGCGACTCGATGAGATAAGAAGCTATATTTTGTCTTTGCTGGGGGTCCTCTGCGTATGAGTGTTTGATAAATGTCTCCGTGTCTGCACAAAACTCGAGCTTTCTTTGAACGTATATAGTTCCGTATCGCGAAAACAAACGCCAGTAAAAGAAAAGAAAAGAAGCAAGTTTGTTTTGCTGAACTTTTTGGAGCAAATCAGTGCACGCGAGCGGCTCGCTCTTGACAGTCGGCCAAGAGGTCCGAGTGGCGGACGCGTAAGCATTTCGATGCGTTTCGCTGATCTCTCCAAGGAGGTCGCCAAGAAAGCTGCGAGGAATCTCTTCCTAAAAGTGCTTCGCTTACACGAGGAACGCTTGCAAACACAGAAACGAACTGCTGCTATCGCTTCGTGCACCCCCTGCAAAAGAAGAAGAAAAAAAAGTAAAGGGGGGGGAAGGGGGTGTCAGAAGAAACACAGCGCTTGCAGGAAAAGCGTTGAGGTGAGGTGACGATGGGAGTCGGAGCGCTCTTGTTATTGACAGTAGAGAGTTTTATGCTAGGGGTCTTTAGGTCCATGGTCCGCCAAACTGCTTGGGACGTCGCACTGCACAAGAGAGGGGGGGGGCGGTAACACGCGTGGGGCCTTTAGCGGCCTTACGGCCGCTGGAACCGCGTGTCTCAACGTTGGCTCTCTCGAAGATGAATGGGTGCATGGCAAGCGACCGCTGACTTTATTTCATGCACTGCTGAGATGACTACTCGCTAACGGGCAATCGAAATCGACACCATATGCCACTCCTCTCCGTGGCCAAAGAGGTCCCATGATGCAGCGCGCGCAGTGTTGCATGCAGGGATTTTTGGAAGTAGTTACACGCGTGCTCAAACAATGGCGGACTTGGATGATTGTTGTAGCAGCTACTTGATTGCGCGCGCTTTTGAAAAGTGTATATTGCAACGTCGCTCGTGCGGCAAAAATAATAATAAAAAAAAAGACTAATGTGGTGGATAGCTACGGGGCTCAACGTTGCAAATGCGGAATCATTCAAATCACACCTTGTGAATCGGGCTTGAAGAGAGGAATGGTCGAGAAAATGTAGGAGCACGGGGTACCCATGAGGGCGTTTCTGGATAGGAACCAAGTTTGAGAACTCGTGAATATTAAGCAGACTCACTGAGTTAGCCTGTCTGTTTCTTCGCTTTCTGCTGGGTGAAACCGAAACCAGCGGTCAAGGACCCCCACTTCAAAACCTAGCTTGGCCACCATGATTGGAAAGCACATTGTAAGGGTACCATGTACCAGGCACTCCGACAACTATGTGCAGTTTTATGTATCCAAATAGTCCACAGAAAAAAAAAAGTCGCTAAATATATTGTTAATGCAATTAATGCATAGGTGCAGCGAGCTGGGCAAGAATAACGATAATTAGGTTCCTTGTTCGATACCAGGGCCAGACGGATTTTTCCAGTCGCGCACCAGTCACCTAGTTGTGTTAGGAGGTTTGTGTTTGTCCTTTGTCCTCCTTGTTCCCTTTCTCCAGGGATTAGTATCGCTAAATATAAATTTTAACAGATATAAAATGCTATTGTGCAAAATAATCCAACTTTTACAATTATACAAGATAATACGCTATTTATTAACATTTCTAACGTGACAGATCAATATAAATATTTTATGCTTCCGCGAGCTCGGCCTTCTCCGGGTAAGCGATGGAAGGTCTGTCTACACTGTCTTTTTACGGCAGAAATCGCGAAAGGACCTGCTCCGTCCAGTTCAGTGTTTTCCCGCTAGGTGCCGTTATCTCACCGTAGATTGCAGCGATTGACGTGCTTTGCGGGACAGTAGGCGCTTCAGATTTCTCCGAGTGTACTATGGTGTTTACTACAGCGTATAGTTACTGCGTTGGCGTGTTTGTTGGCCCTTTCTGCTGGGCGAAACCGAATCCAGCGCGGTCAAGGCGCCCCCGTCCGCTTGTCAAGGCGCCCGATCGGCGAGTCCGCCTCAGCAACAAGAGCGTCGCTCTCAGCGTCGATAAGTGTCCGTCGCCGAGCGCGTGCCGTTCACACTCGAGCCCCGCGGATATCGTCTTGGGCCCCCGCCGCTGCTGATAAGCTGCTGAATCAGCGCTGACCAATGCGGTCAGCGCACCGCGCAGTCGAGCATATGCTCGTCCACTCGTCAAAACGGTCAGCGACGTTTTTGTTGCCGCGGGTGAAATCTGGGTTTCCCGCCGGCGTGTTCATAGCCTCCGAGGCCATGGCGTGGCTCAGCCTGTTGCCAGCGGCGGCCGGCGGGAGCACTGCCGTCTGCTGCAGGCTAAAGTCCCTTGATACTTCTTTTTTACGAGTAACGACAACCAACACAAATGACAAATCACATTCCGCTGGAACAAAATGGCGTCATTGAGTTCAGACCTTTACTGTGCGCCGCCAATCGCTTCCTAAAACCTGCACCGTCACGCAGTCGGCGCTTCAAAGGATGTCACTACTTGTAGGAAGCTCTTGTCTAGGGACTTTAATGCAGCCTAAAGTTCCTGGATAAGACTTCCTAGAAGTAGCGACATTCTTTGAAGAGTTCGGCGTACTGACGTCATTGCAACCAAGCAGACGAACTTCCGCTCCGCATTCTAACGTTGTTACGCCTGGCAGGTGGTGGTGCTTCAGAATGACCACGAGTAAGCACGGGATATGACATCTGCAGGCCAGCGGATCGAGCACTGCAGCGTCTGCTAAAGCTCAGAATAGCAGACGATGATTGCGGTGCCAATACTCGTAGTGGTTGTATGACTACGTATCGTGTTGTTGGAGGATTAGATGTGACATATTATGTCTCAGAAGTATCTGCCTTGCAAACTTCTAAAGAATTGGGAATGTGAACGATAATGATGCTGCTGACCGTAATGATGCCGATGATGATATACGATGTAACCAAAAGTTACCGATGGATTAATCTTGGCACAGGTATTTTAATACTCTAACTGGAGACAGGCAAATGACGTGGAGAGTCGCTTCTAAAGTAATTTCAGTCATGACATTGTCACAAAACATAGCCCTGCTTATGTTCTGGATGACATGTTTTTCTTCTTTCCTTCGATGACATGTTACGAGCCATGCTCAGCCTACACCATGCGATTGTTTCCTTCCACTCGCACGTGCGACGAATTGTTATCAAAGGCCAAAAGGTCGTGATCGAGGCGGGGCATCTACTAGGTTATTATTCTTAACCTGTCACCGACTAGTTCTCAATTAAAAACACGCAAAGAAAATAACGTTTTAGTCGTCCAACAAAACAAAAAAACGTCCTTCAGCAGTCCTTTTCGTTGCACGTGCGACGAAAGGACACAATCTGGGTTATCTAGGACATCTACTAGGTTATTATTCTTAACCTGTCACCGACTAGTTCTTAATTAAAAACAAGCAAGAAAGTAACATGTTAGTCGTCGAACAAGGGCACGTTTTTCAGCAGATGATAGCTGGAATTACGGCGTGTGCTTTGCTCGCGTGACGGTCGCTTGTGGCGGCACGCGTATTGGCTCAGAAACTGAAAAACGAAAACGGCCGTTTATCCTCTTGTTTTAACTGCTGTCGTAAGTGGCAGTTCATAACCCCATCATTGTTTTTATCTCCGCCTGCCATCGCTCGTGTCGCTCGTTTATTTCGAGTTGTCAGCCCGAGTTGGAAGCAGACGACGCAATCGACATCCGACGGAACTGAAACAGACGTCAGCCAAACCGCTGTCGTTTTTACTTTTGCTGTTTGCCACTTGCAGCAGCCATCCTCATATGCCTATACTATGTTCGTTTTTTTCTTTTTTTCGTTTTCCGACAATATTGTCGAATTTCGTGGAACGCCGTTTCATTGAATACCGTTTTACTATCGAGAATCGTTTTATCGAATTGCCGTTTCATAAAATGCCGATTCGTCGAATAGCGTTTTGCCGAAAGCCGCTTCGTGAAGTACTAATTTGCCAAAAGCTCTACGTGATATAGTTTTTTGTTTTTTGCTGCTTACGGGGTTATCATAATGCGTTAACATTCTCGCGGTACGTGTATCCTATCTTATTGAAAAGGGTCTTGCACGGAGCGTCTTATCCCATGTCCGTGCACGCGAGCAAAGTCCGAGATGCGGATGGTGTTTGAAACGCGCCCTCAAGAATGGTCCCTCGATTTATCCCTGGTGGCTTCACAGAAGCGTCGTGTCCTCGTCTGCTGCGGTCCTGGCGGTGGCACAAGAGCGGAGGCGTGTGTAAAGACCTTTGCAAAAATCGCCTTCTGTGCGCTGCCATCTTTGTCTGTGCTGTCGTCTGTGGAACTCCATCTGAGCATGCGCTGTTGATCTGTTGTGCGGTATATCGAACGCTGCGCATGCGTCCACAGCTGAGTGACTCAGCATTTTTCGCCCGCGGATGATAAGCGATGCCAAGGTCTGTACTACGGTAGCTTCTTCTGCCGTGTGGCTCTCTCTGTGGAGACAAAGAGTCGACCGAAACCAAAGCAGACGCGAGTTGGGACGACAGCGACCCAAGCGTCCACTCCCCTCTTTTGCGTCAGCATTTCTACGACTAACCGCCGCCAGGATCACGACATTCGCCAGCGCGACGCGTTGGCTCCTGCGACGTAATTTGTTGACATTTCAGGACCAATTTCGATGCGATAGCCGGAGAACACACAGGTCGAAGACACATGCCAGGCAATGCTGTGGTGCCCCAAACATCCCAACGCGCGTTTTTGTCTTTTCTTTCTGGGATATAAACCGACGTGGCCGTTTCTCAATAGCCGGCGCTGCGATCGCCAGTAGTCCTGATAGCAGACGACGGCAATTTACGCAGCGCGCGTGTTTCCAGATGCGGACGCCCAGGCTCTCGCCGCTTTGCGTCCATTTTCCGCTTACTGAATGTTATGGTTACACGCGTGCCATAACACTCCAAAAATATTTTTTTCATCGCAAGAATAAAGTACGCATTACTAAACGCTCTGTCTCCGTTCAAATGTAGCGCTAAGCAGAGATCAGATGGCCAAGTTTCAGAACAACTTGTTATCTTATCCAAAACGCCAGGTGATTTCTTTTTTGTTTTTAAATTTACAATGGGAAAATGGCGCCCGTTCTCGATAGTTTGCGTCATTCAGGCCCACGTATTCGTGAGCGCGGTCGGTCCCCATTTTATTACGGAAAATTTGCGGAAATCGCTCATTTAACCGTTTAATAAAATAACAGTTCGTTCTGACCTAACCCGCGCTGCTGGCTTTCAGACGTGCATTTCTAACGCGAGTGCTCGTTCTGCGGAACAACGCTTCAAAGCACCGACCTCGAGTTCTCTCGTGCTTGTGGCATTGGCTCCAGTGTCAGCTTAAAGGGACATTGACAGGGTATTTACGTTCGCCAAGGTTTTTATGTGTGCATGACGTATGAGAGTCCCCTACGAAAAAAAGGCAGGAAGAAATAGCGTTTTATTTTGTCTATTCTAGTGCCATTAAATAAGCTACGCTTCAGACTAACGTCACATTACCCATGTTGGGGCTTTAAATCATGGGTGCCAGTTATCTGACGATTTATTTGAAATCCCAGGAAACGTTTTTCCATCCTCCACGAATGTTTAAACAGTTCGCGGCAGAACAAACGCCAAGGTTTTTATTTGTACAGGACATGTAAAAACATCCCCCCTCTCAAAAAAAAAAAAAAAAAGAAGAAAGAAATAGCTTTTTATTTTATCTATTCTAGGGCCACTAAATAAGCTACGCTTCAGAGTAAGATCACATTACCCATGTTTGGGTTTGTAAATCGTGGTTGCCAGTTATCTGAAGATTTATTTGATATCACAGAAAACGTTTTTCCTTCGTCCACAAATGTTCAAACAGTTGGCGACAGAGCAAAGTAATATTACACGAGCTTCCTAACCCCGAATCTAATGCTGAGGAAGTCGTACTTTTGAAGCACGACGATCGGTAGTTGCGTCTGCTCTTCTCAAGCACCAAGATGGCGGCGCCCACGACAATATCGGGGGACAGAGTGCCATGCCAACGTTACCGTAGCAAGCTCAGTTTCACAGCTGCGCCTGCGACGTGGACTCAGTGGCGGTCACGAGAGACTAGCAGCGCTGCAGTCGAATCTTGCTTCCGGATTGTCTAGCCCGCCAAGTTTGAATAGCAATACGTGAGCTTGCGCGAGTTGGTCGATTCATACTAACACTTCACAGCGCAAGGAGACAGACGCACACAAAAATAAATTTGCGAACACTCCCAGAAAGAACTCTCACACTGCGCTGCAATCTCTACTCTGTCGTGTAATACACTTCATCTTCATCATCTTTTTTTTTATATTATACGCATGGAAGTAAAGCAAGGAAGAAAATTAAGTGAAACTGCAGGAGAAATGAAAGGAGCAAGCTCTCAACGCGGCAGTAGCGAACGACGCGCGCGACGGGCAGCAAGATCCGCGCAGCGCCGCTGGCTGTACCGTCAAGTCTTGCACCTGCAACCCGATAGATGGCGCACTGTGTCCTTTTGCTTTAGGAGGTTTAAGAGGTCGCAAGGACCAAGCTTAAAGTGCAGAGTGTGAGCCGGGCGCTCTAAGCGTAGCTCATTTAGTGGCTCTAGTCTATTCTATATTCGTTGTCACATCGAGAAAAAAAAAAAGGAAGTTTTGCGCGCTATTTATGTGCTGCGGGAACTGCAGTTCTTGCAAGATTTGGTTGTCGCAGGTAGAAACAATGCTTTTAGCGCTTCAAACGTGCATACGTCTCGGTAACTAATCTGAAATTCACCCATAGAGGAGTAAATCAATAATGTCCCGCAAATAGCCCAACTTTTTTTATTATTATTATTATTATTAGTATTGGTGCGAGTATAGAAGGAGCGAGTCTCTTTGTGTACCCGACAAGCACGAGTTTTCGCTTTCTGTCTCTCTCTGTTTGATGACGATGATGGCGATGAGAGTGGCGATGTAGCGACAAGCGCGAGTTCCGCGTGCACGCTTCGCAGCAGAAGTCTGGCGTAGGCGGGGGGGGAATCACGTGCAGAGCGAAAGAAAGGCCGTCGATAAAGTGCGGGGGCGCACCGCCGCATGACCCTGTCACCGATAACGAGAGACAGACGCACCCGGCAGGAATTCGTTCGCCGGGGGGTGCGGACAAGGCGGGCTCGCCCTCGCTCCCTGTCCGCGCGGCCACGATACGGAGACGCCGCCGCTCCCGTGGAAACTTTCACCAACTCGTGTCTCTAAACGCCGTAACAAAAACGCACATGCGCAAAAAACAAAAAAAAGCGTTATTGCGCATGCCTAATGTCCACGACTGTGACGGTCAGTGCTGTACGGAATGGTGTGCCGAGGAAGGGGGAACGCCTTCGTGCCATCTTGGATCAGGGAGTTGTAGTAGATCGTTTTTCTCCTCCGCTACGATATCCGTAGAGAAAACGCCGCAGCTGCGCATGCGCGCCGCCATCCTTGTCTGCATAGTTCAAGGTCTTGTGGCGGATTACGGAGGGTGCTTAGCGGGCTGCGGAAACGGACTACTCTAACTCCCTATTAGGAGTTTTCGTCTCCGACTTCAAGCGACCCAGAGAGGTCCTGGGAGGTTCAATCCCCACCCCTGCCCGTTTCGATCTGGATGAGTATGATATCGTTGTGCGGTCGTGTATCCCTGCTGCGCGGTGCACGTTATAAAGACCCCCGGCTAACGGTTGTATACAGCGCTTTCTAAATATCTCGTGTACATGCCCGTTGAGGCTGACTAACTTCCGGCCGTCTAAGCGTACACGCGACGTTGTTGTTTTTTTGGTTCTCCGCGCCCAACACGAGAACGCAAGCGGCGAGAGCACAAACAACACCTAAAGGGGGACGTGCTCACATTCCACGCCGGGCCCGCGTTGGCGTCGGTGAGGGCAAGAGTCGGCATCGTGTATCCCCGCGCAGTGTGTGCGATAACGCCACAGTGACGCATCTCTCTACACACTTTGTTGCCGCGAAAGACGTGTGTGTACACAGGCGCGCACACGTGTTGGGGAGGAATGTATATGTTGCATTCATGAGTGTAAGCAAATGCACCGATGAGAGGACACCGCCGATTGCGAGATTACAGTATACAATCAACCCAGCGTCATTGTGTACATACACGCACGTGATGACGTAGTCAGACCTAGAAATCGGCGGGATGGCGCGTGCGCCCACAATAACGCGGGCACGTGTGTATTAACGGGGAAAAAAAAAGAGAAAAAACGCGCCGACACAAAAAGAAAACATGTGCGTCTATCCGTGTCGCAATAAAGGAGCAATAACATTCATGTTATTCGGGCTCTAATCGCGGACCAAGGCAATTGGAGCGGGACAAAGCGTTCGACAGGCTTCTGCCTGGCTGGATGGATGGATGCAAACGGTTGAACCCCATTTAAATAGGACTGCGGCTTGCGCCATCTAGCCAGTGCTTGTAACATTGACGGTTAACTTATTTTATAAATAAATATATAAAATTAAGATGAAGGCATTTTTATGTGAATGACTGGAGGTTTGTTGGGATACCACCTGGCGGAGGTACGTGGAAGCTCTCTGATTGTCGGGGGAATATCCTCCCGCGTTATGTCTGTTCTAATTTGATGTGTCAGAGGCTGTATGCTGCATATTCCGCGCGACTGAAACTGAGTGTAACCATCACGGCTTATAGTATTGGGGTTTCTGTACAGTGTGTTGTTGCTTTGAACAACGGTATGACCGACAGAAATATTTTTTTTCTCGCGTGTCTAGAGATTCTTTTTTTAGTTTGTTAGCAGGGATAAGTTGGTTCATTGTACCCATGTATTAATTGACTCCAGCTATAAATTTATCGAGGCTGTTTTCTTCTGGTTTGATTCGCGCAACTTAAAGGGACCACGAAATGATTGCAGACAGAGTTTTACTGACTGCATGTCGTTTATGGGATCAAAAGAAAACTAGCACGCGAAATTAGGAAGGCTAAATCAAAATTTTTGGCATGAAAGTTTGGCAAACTAAAAGTAGACTATAATATCTCACACCCTCTCCCTCGAACGCTCGCAACGAAGCTGAGAGTAGAAATGGGTAGATTAATAAATAAGTTGTGGCAAAGCTTTTTGTAACGGACGGTAGGTAGCGTCACCTAGAAAAGGAACCGCTATATCCACAGTGTCGGAGTCTTTTTTTTTTTTCTCTTTTTCCTTTTTTCCGAGCACGTCAGTTGAATTTAGCTTCCGTATTGGATACGAGAAGTGTGTCACTCCAAGTGTGCTCGCAAACGATGAAATTGCCGATGAACACCCTCGACGGATATGCCAAAGTTCAATATACGGTTGCATAAGCCGCGGCGTCAACGAGATCACAGGAGGTTTCTCCGCGAAGAGATTCCACTAGGAATTTAAAAATAAAAAGGAAATTAGATTGTGTGTATGTTTATACAGCCTAGAACTTGGCCTGCCTCCAGGGGCGACGAGTCTCCTAGCTGTAGATGAGAAATTTAGCCAGTGGAGTACAACCGCTAGCCTGGGGTCTTTAACGTGCATCACGCAGTAGTGATACACGACCGCACGCCGGTACGATGCTCATCCAGATCGAAACGGGTAGGGGTGGCACTAGGAATTTACATTCCTTAGTTTCTAGCGTTTTGTGTTTGCAGCCCGAAATGTGAGCCTACCTTTCCGTACTGGGCGTCCCTGCGTACGCAGCAAGGCCCATACTTTCATTACACCGAAACGTTTTAAGCTGTACTTCACAATTAATTAAAATCTTCACTTAAAAAAGAAAAGTCGTAAAAAAATTATATTACGGTCCCTTTAAGGAACCGCGAGATACGGGTCGTTGACAGTATAGCAGCTAACAGCAGTTGGAATACACGTGGTACGTGCCACGCTATTTTTGTCGTATTTCTGGCGCAACTAACACGATTACATGAGACGCGGTCGTCGTGCCGTAAAAAAGAAAACCAAAAACCAAAAGGAAAGCCAGGAGAAAACTAGGACACAACGTGGACAAGTGTAAAGAGCGAATCAGGCAGGCCGCCAGGAAAAAGCGAAAGACAAAATACAGACAGATTTTGTTTTTTATGTAACGGTGACAAAATAATTAAATGAATAAAACTATAGGAATTTGTCGTTTTAAGCCGTGACAACTGTGACAACAGCCAAAAAAGATGATCCCAGAGTTCAAGAAAAAAAGAAAATCACAGATGATGCCATCAAAAAAGGAATAATAATAATGAAAAAAAGAAAAAGAGGCTAAGTTAATGGGTGGGTATGGCGACGCGCTTCTGTCTGTTCGGCTGTATGACCGATCAGTGCGGTCCCTTTGATCACGTGACCCCGCTCTCCGCGTGGCAGTGTTGGAAGTAACGCGTTGAGCAGTAACGAGGTTACTGGTAACGCGTTCGATTTTTAGTCACGTGCTAACGTACTCCTTAGGTTCCGAGGTACCTAACGAGAAAAGTTATTTCGTTACTATCTTACGGTAATGTCTACTAAATTAGGTCACTAATTACCGTTGATTCCCATTGGCCACATTTTCGACCCATTTAAAAGACCAGCGCGCCAGCGAGCCTTTGCTGCATTCTACAAATTTAATAAAAAGAAGACGCAAAATATGAAGAAAAAATCGCTCTCCAAGAGTTTAAAATAGTTGTTGTCAGAGTTAGCATCCGCGGTTTGTCACTGCCAAATAGTAATATTGAAATCTAAACTAACGCAAAGTGTAACGCGCGAATTAGTTCAACAAGGAACGGTATTTCGTTACGTTTGAGGGACGGTAGCGAATCATCGGTAACGGGTCAGGTTCTGACGGACTGACGAGTAGGCCTATTTAGTCCCTTCTTTTAGGTAACGGACACATCACCGGTTCGAGGTGGGATGGTGATCACGTGGGGGCGAAAGACAGACTGGACCGACGACCACGTAGTGGCTTCCAGCGCACTGTCGGCTTGTAGGGGTGAACGGAACGTGGGCCGTGATGTGCCCCGGGCATTCCAGTCGTCTGCGGAGGAGGAGGAGGAGGCCTTTTTCGACATAACGAAGTGTTGACGGAACGCGGGCCCTTTTCAAAATAAAGGCGTGGGGGCCCGACCGAGGGATTAGTCAGCCGGGCTTCTTTGGCGCGCGGTGCTGGTGGAACCATGACCTCATATCTCGCATTTTGGGAAAGGCGCACGCTAAAAATAGTGGGCCTGCCGGCTGGCCGTGGGTAGTTGCTAAATGGGAACATCTTCTCTGTCTCTCTCTCTGCCTTCGCCGAGGAATGCCTCTCCCCTCTCTCAAGCGGCGCTGGTGGAGCGCCAAACAGCTGACAAATATTAGCGAGGGGGAGACCCAATCGCGTCCTTGGACTATAAGATTCTGGATAAAGATGAAAAGAAACGAAGAAAAGAAAAAGACATATGAGGGAGTGTTTAATCCTTTGTATAGTCAGGATATGAACGGCAGTGTTTTATACAGATTATACTGTATGTATGGTCACTATACTCCGTTTCATACTTAGCGTGCGACGCTGTCAAAGCTACTGGCGCGAGCGCGTGGCTTCATCTATGGTTTTGTTTTCGCGAGAACGCGTGCAAATGATCAACGAGATCAAGCCCCATGCTCGCGCCAAAAGCTTTGACAGCGTTGCACACTAAGTATGACAACAAAGTATATAGTACGTTTCACCTTATGTTGTACCGCAGCGAAGGCTGGAAGCGCGAGCTCATAGCATCGGCGGCCACGAGAGCTTGTGCCGCCGAGATCTGCCTCTGAGCATGGAGCTCGCGCTTGTAGCGTTTTCCTGCGGTACATCATAAGGTGAGATAGCAGGCGTATTCGCGACTCCAGCAAAACGAACGACACCTAGCGGGAAACACTGAACTGGCCGGACCAGGTCCTTTGGCGATTTCTGCTCGTCTCTTCTGGCTTCCAGTGTTTGCATGTTGTCGGTGGATTGCGCGACAGAACAGTTCTACCGGTGTACTGTGTCGTAACCGTAGTATCGCCTTGTGACCCAGGTTGCTCTGCAGCGACCTATGGAACCGCGTGAGCCAGACATTCTGCGTTTCTCAACGTTCATCAGCACAGTGGAAAGACAGTGGGCAGTCCTTTCCTCATTTCCTCGAAGAAAGTCAAGCCTCTGGAAGCTCGCTTACCCCAACACATCGCCGGAGGTTCGAAACGTGGAGAATAAAAAGCGGGGCGAACCATTTGGAGTCCAATTCCCGCTCGCTGATGCCCCAGCGTTGTGCGTTGAGCTGGCTCATGGCACGGCACGACCTGGATTCGACCGCCATATTTTCCCGATAGTGGCGTCCCCTATAGGTCGCTGGAGTCGCGAATAGGGAGATTTAATACAAAATACACGGCGGAGTCACCGGGTATTGTTATCGAAAAATAAAAACAGCAGAGCGTCTTTTTTTGTATTTTTTTCTTGGAATGTTTGGTTTCTGCAGGGGCTCGTTTTCTTTTGCTGTGCTTTGGCCGCGCGTGCACTGCGCTTGAGGTTCACGAGGTGCATGAGTGAAGGTAGGAATCCCGCGCTGGAACCGGGGACCACTCCAGGACCTCTCTGGCGTTCTTATCCTGTCAATAAACATCGTGTGCCTAGACTTGAGTGTTTCCAACTGTTTTTGATCAGGGTCACGTGGTTTATGGACGGCGTTTGCAATACACAAGCAGTGAGGGGAGGGGGGGGGGAGCGAAAGCATCGGTTGTCTGCAATCTGCAAGGAACTCTAAGGCCGGTTCAGACAGTTGCGTTTGACTGCGTTTGACTGCGTTGCGGCGAGAAACCAGAGACATCCCTGCTGCTTATATCCCGTGCCAAGATGATTCCTTGAATTGGATTCCACGCCTCATACGAAGCACAGATGTGCCGGTGACTCGCTTTCGGTTCTCGCCGCAACGCAGTCAAACGCTCTCAAACGCAAGTGTCTGAACCGGCACTTTGCTCAGATATTCTCCTCGCCGCGCGACAGGCGCGCGTGAGCGCGGCCGACGGCCTGGGTTGCATTCGCTCTTGAATCTAGGCGCTCTCTAGTCCTTTGCGCCACAGAGATTGCACTGCCTGCCCTCGCGGATCCTCGGGTCAGACGACTGGCAGTGCTTTTCGACGAAACCGAAACCAGACGGTCTGGCAGACGACAACAACGGCGCTTTTTTGAAAAGCAGACGAAAACGGAAAGGATTAGCAGACGCCGGCGCCCCGTCGACACGTCGTTCCTTTCACAAGAAGCCTGGCGAGCTTGTTGGTTCCTTTTGTGGGGAGACTTTTTCTGCGAAAGGAAGCTTCACAAAGCGACGGGATGGAAATTAAATGGGTAAATAAGCCTCGCCTGTGTTTCTGTCCTCCGTCGTTATTTCTTGGGCCTAATCTCCCTCCGCTATTGTAGTGGCGTTATGATTTACTAAAGATGCTTAGGGCTACCACCAGGTTAAGCGCATTATCTCGCTTGTTTTTAGCAACCGCTTCTATTTGTTTTCGACGAAGCAGTTGTTGGATTTCGAGATTAGGAGCCGGGGAGCAATTGACCATTAAAATAGGGGACGACCTCGCCCTGACTTGTTTGAATACCGCGTGCTTGTCTAAGGCCCGTTCACACGCTTGCGAGTTCTTAGGACCGAGTGCCTTGAAACCTCTTAAAATCTCTTACCTTGACGTCATTTCGCGGCCTCCTGAGAGCAGTACCCATAGCCGTCACGTGATCCCAGACTTGTACATAAACAATCCACTGTTATCTATAAAAATACCGATAAACGTGCGTGTTTGTTTGTTTGGGGAGGGAGAGGATCCAGGTTCATACATAGATATAATATTCTTGACACGGTATGTCACTGCTGGTGTCAATTGTTTGGCGAGTGTCACTGTTTATTTCCATCATTTGCTATTCGGGGTCAACAGGGCGAGAAACGGGCTACGGTGGCATCCACGTGTTTTCTATTAGCATCTTTTTATTTTGTTTGGTTTGGTTTATTTCTTTCCGGGTTCACGCCGGAGGTGAGGGAAGTGTCACGGGTCTTTTGAACCGGAAATGGAGGAGGGATTCAGAGCACAGTTCCTCTATGCGTAGTCGGATAGCAAGCAAGCACCGCACTCAGAACGGAAGGGGAAAAAAAGAAACAAATAAAAACGAGGAAAAATAAGCGGAACGTAGGGAAACAACAGTCCAGAGATCCCAGAAATTTCGCGCAGTTGTGTAGTGCAGACTTTGCAATGTTGTATTTTACAGGCCCTTGCCTCGTGTCGTGGTCTTCACGTTGAATTCTGACGTAGCCGGGCACCGGAGAAAAAGGCCGAATTGCTTACATTGGTGGTTGTAATACGTTAGCTCGAACTTAAAGGGTTCCTTCTACAACTGCATCCGTTTATTTTTTAGACTTTTCGTGTTTTAATTTTAGTTCTGCGGATGTTTTTGTACTTTAGTTTTTGTTACACGAATTGTCCATGACGATCACCACGGAAAAAACAGTTCGTAGGCTGTCAATTTCTCGGTATTTCGTATTTACCGATACAAACACCCATAAACGTAAACGCTCATTGCGTTACAACTCAAAAGGTTCCTGCCATGCACCAGTGGCGTCACAAGAGGGAGGGGGGGGTCGCAACGGGCTATTGCCCGGCTGTCACTGATTCTAGTGACGCCATTTTGTGGAGATTTGTGTTTGTCCTTACTCCTTTGTTTCCCTTGTTCCCCTTCTCCGGGGAATATTTTCGTCATACTTCAAATACTTGTACTTGAAATACTGCCCATTCCTGCGTGTGCAATAAACTTGAAAACATGGATTGTGCGAGCAATCGCCTCTATAATGTTTACCTGGAGAAATGTTCACGACAAAGGGGGAGGGAAGCTTAAGCTTTTTACCGGTATGCCGTCGTTCATCCGCCTGCGTAGAAAAGTTGAAAACAAATAGGAAACGAAGAGTACAGGCGCGTGCGTCTTTTTCTTCTCTTTCTTTTTTAGCGAAGACGGGATGTTACACGAGTCGGGTGCAACGATCACGTCCTACATCCTGTCTGGCGTTTACGCTACGTTACAACTAACGCATCACGTCTACGGGCGGGTGCTTTACCCGCCAAGTTAATTTCCTTCTTTTGTTTTTCTTTCTTTCGTTTCGCGTTTTGCTATCCGGTTTTTATGTGGGAATCAAAGTTGTAAACTCGTGCGCATGTGTGCCTTTCTGTTTGCTCTTCTTCGAATTTTTATTTTTTATTTTGTTCTTACATTTTGTTTTAGTTGTTGCATTGCTCCTCCACGTATGTTGCTCCGAGTTTCTGGTGCCCTACAACTACATTTCGACGTGAAAAAAAAAAAAAGGTAATGATAGCAGTGAAGTTTTGAAGCCGCGTTCACACTTGTAATACATCGCACAGAAGATGATCTGTAGGCACTGTCTGGGGTGTTTTCTTTGTACGACCGTCCTGTCACACATTGGTCATAAAAAAAGAACTCTCTGCATTCGTTTTCGAAGTATACAAATGTATGGAGCAGACATGCTTGGGGCGCAGATAATTTTTTTATCATCGTGTCTGCAGACCGTGACTTTTGTATGATGTATCACGAGCAGTGTGACCGTCTGACCCGCCCGTCTGACGGGGGTTTCTAATGGTTCTTAAAACTAATGTTTCTAAAAGTCTCCAGTGTTTCTTTAGTGGCTTCAAAACTCTGACACGAAGTCGAGCCCGAGTTGGCTCGTTTATTTCTTTTACCAGTATTCTTTTTTTTTTTTCTTCATTTGCTTCGTTGGCAACATTGGAATTATATATATACGAGACCCGTGCCTGGCACCCATTCACGGCGCCGAATCGCGCGGGCTTGAATGCTGGCTTGGATCACGGGGGTCGCGGAAAGGAGAGGGGAGTCATGTGACCACGGGATCATGTGACTTCCCCATCGTCCCCTCGAGAAAAAAATAAATGAAATAAAATAATAGAAGCCGCGGGGCCCGGCACCGGCGTCTCCGACGCCTGCGAGTCTCGCCAAGCCGGCGCCGAAACTGCGAGGTAGGGAAGAAAACACATACAAAACAAACACAGTCTGGAACTGCTCTGGGCTGTTCTAACTTCCACGTCGCCATCCTCATGCACAAGAAAAAGAAACACACACACAAAGAAAACGAGGAAATGATCGTTTCCAGCGAGTTAAAGAAGGACTGATCTATAAGACACTGTTCAAAATTCAGTCTGTCAACTTTGATCACTATCATCATCATCTCAGTGTATGGCATTTGTGCCAAACTACTGGGTGTATCAGGGAGCGGCTAGGGTCGTTAAATCGACCGCAAAATTCGGTTTCTTAACCTATTGCGTTCCGATTTTGTATAGCGTTGACCACAGGTGGTGCATTTTTTCTATAAAATTCGGAAAGAGCGAGCTTATCTGAGAAAAAAGTAAAAAAAGAAAAAGGCTTAACTCCTATGGAAACCCAGCGAAGCCACCGGTCTTCAAACCATAGGGCGCCCTATGGTTTAAAGACCGGTGGCTTCGCTGCGTTTTCCATAGGAGCTAAGCTTCTTCTTTTTTACTTTTTCTCAGGTAAGCTCGATCAGCTCTTTGAGAATTTTATAGAAAAAATGCACCACCTGTGGCTAACGCTATACAAAATCGGAACGCGATAGGTTAAAACAATTTTGCGTCGATTAAACAGTGAGTGAAAGCGATGTTTATTATATTTTTGGAAAAATCGACTGTTGCTTGTGCACTTAGTGTGCATGTCACTGTCGATAGGGAAGGGATTGGGTGAAAAGGAAAGGATAGAAAGAGAAGAGAGCCTGGCCGCCCCTTGATACACCCAGTAATGTCGGCCTTCTCGAGGCTAGTGAGTTGAAGATACTGCCAAGCGGAGGACATGTTACATATGTACGCTCCAGAAGTCAGTACAACACGAGATAGAAGGGCTGCGTATGAGTTTATTTGGGCAGAAGTTTGTCTCTAAAGACTTTTGATGGCGGAAATTTAATCAAGGTACTGATAGGTCGCCGCTTTTTATTGCTCGGTTCTTACCTTTTACACAATCTAAACTGAAACAAAGCAAGAAAGGATTATGAGGTTATCAAAGAATGAATTCCCATCTGCCATTCACGTGCAAAAGCGGCGGTGCCCGATAAAATACGGTTTCACGACCGCCATTAGTTTTTCGAAAGTTAAGTTGGTTGCTGAGCCACCAGATGGCGCTGCATTTTTAAAATGGTCTATGCGGAGAGCAAGTCGTCTGCTTATTTTGCAGGAGTTGCTGTGACGTCATAAAGACGCCGAGCTCTGATTGGCTCTGACTGAAGGATAGTGCGTAGACTTCAAAGCAAGCTGCCTTGAGGTCTACCCACTATCCTTCATTCAGAACCAATCAGAGCTTTGCGTTCTGACGTCACCACAACCCCTGCAAAAGAAGCAGACGAACTCTCGCTCCGCATTCATTCGCAAACACCCGCGCTACGCAGAGGAGAGAAAATAAGTTGGTTTCGGTTTCGGGTCTGCGGAGCAGACGTCTGTTTTGACGAGTCATAGGCCGCCGTCTGCTCTTTTTCAGGTTGCCAAGTTTCGCAGTTAAACTACGCCACAACAACTAACAATAATAATAATAATAATAATAATAACAATAATAATAATATATAATAATAATAATAATAATAACTAATTTATAGGGTGGGTTTTTTTTGGGGGAGGGGGGGGAGAGAATTTGGCTATGAAAAGTAACCCAGCCCTGTAACATCGTTCCGGCGGAGGCTAAAAACAAATCCTCTAACTTTTATTATTAGCACACCTATTTTGAGCGTCTGTAAATGCAAACGTCTGACTCTATTTTTTTTTTTTTGCGTGGTTATTTTGCAGTAGTTTTCGAAAGAAATCCTTAACCCAGAAACTGCCGAGGGCAGCTCTTCAGAGCGGAATCATAAATTACCGGTGGAGACTTCGCATTTTTAGGGTTTGCTTTTTGTTGGCTTTTGCTTCGTAAGTTTACAACGCTCAAAAGAGATTGCACACCTTTCGCGTCAACAAATCAAGCCAACGTAAAAAAAGTATTTTTTTTTTACATTTTCTCGAATTTAGAGCGTTTACTTTACCGCTAAGCACTAGCTCGACGAATGACGAAGCTGAAAAATACAGGGTGCGGCCGTAAGGACTAGCACATTTGGCACGCCTTGGAAAGTTTATAATTCCAAACGTACCAACCTGAAATTGGACACGGGAAAGTATAGTTACGCCAGATGTTTTACGTCTGTTTGTTTTAGAGCCCAATTCTGAGGTAGTGAAACGTTAAAAAATAAAGCAAAATCGGAAATCGTGTATTTCCTGCATCCTGTGCCATTTGTCGTCAGCACACTAATTTATGAGCTCGCTCCAGGGTAGCTCGCTGAGCGCAAAAAGGCTAAAAGAAGAAAAAATAGCCGATGCTATTGTTTTTAACCGTTTCACTACCTCGCGATAGCGGGATTGTCACGATAATTAATACTCTCAACGAAATACGTGAACAATGGCCACGTGGGAACAAGCTCACAAACCAATGTGCAGACGACGCGCATGGACGCCGTTTTTCCTGTATTTTTATTTTTTTATTTCACCACTTTTTTTGAGCTTTGAAAAAAAAAAAGGAACAGACATAAAACTTTTGCCGTAACTACGTTCGCGTGCCCACGATCAGGTATATGTACGTTTGGAATTCGAATTTTGCAAGGCGTATCCAAATGTGTTATACCCCTGTCCAGACGGGCGTCTTGAAGGCGTTTTGGAGTAAATGTCCTTTAACTCAAATGTCATTTAGGTGGTGTCAGACGCGCCAGTCAAATGTCATTCGGGTTGAATGACATTTACGATCAACGGAGTTACAACAACTCCGCCTCCTCAAGTGCCTACTCTTGTCGACAGCGATCACGGATGACTCCGAAAATAATAAAAAAATCATAATAAACACTCTTATTTAGAAATTCATCAGTTAGAATACATTTTAAAACAATTTATGAAGTTCTCTGCTTACTTTAGAGCGACTTTAGCGTCCTTTTTTATATACATATATATATATACACTTGTACGCTCTAAATTACAATATGCTTCTTCTATCTGGGACCCCGGTCATTCCAAACTAACTAACGCCCTGGAATCAGTTCAGGATCGGCTCGTTTTATTCTTAATAACTTTCATCGCACCGCAAGCGTGATCTCCATGAAAACTAGCCTATCGTTGCCTAACCTCAATTTACGTCGCAAAATAGCTCGGTTATGTCTCTTTCATAAGATATACCATACTAACTCATTACTTCACAACCGACTGCTGAATCATCCGTCTTATATTTCGTCACGCATTGATCATATGTATAAAGTAGACATTCTAAAATGTAACACTAACGCACTCCGAGAATCATTCATTCCGAAACCTTCAGTGGATTGGAACCACCTTCCCGCATCTATCGCAACAATTGTTCCTGACCACTTATTTAGAACTGCCATTAATAATCTATGCTGCTCAGATTGAGCTGCAAAGTGTACTACTGCCACTAACCCCCACTCCCCTCTGTAATGCCGATGGCCTTGAGGGTACTTTAAATAAATACAATAACATAAATAAATGAAGTCCTCCTCCGTTCCTTCCTGTTCGTACTTGTGACTGCTGTCACTGCTCATCACTGTGCTCTCCATTCTCCTTATCTCTTCGCTCTTGATCTTGTTTTTGTGTTCTCCGCTCTCCTTCGCTTGTGGTTTCGTTTTATAACTTGACTTTAATTTTGCAGTGTTCTTTTGTATTTTGCTTGGAGGGTTAGCATCTGGCCTTCCAAGCGATCGGCTTCACTTTTTGCCGATGACACGGCAGCTCGGATGGCAGCCAATAAGGAGCTTTGCTACTGCGCGTGCATACAGAAAAGAACAGCAACCTGAGTCTCTGGCGGTTCCAAAGGCTCCATTGTCGACACTACCCGAATCGGTGGGGTAAGCAGAGCAGACGGACCAGTCGAGGAACCGGACAGGGTACAAACTCAGAAGCCGAGGAACAATGGAGAGTTTTCGCGCGGGAACATCATTGTTGTCTTTAAAGCGGCTCGTGCCAGCCCGTACCAAGCAAAGTTGTTTCGCTAACATAGAACAACACGTGTAATCGTTAAAAAAAATCCATATAAACACGACCCATAATATTGTTTACAAAAATAAATGGCGATACATCAGCAATTTTGTTTTATCGAGCCAGTTATTTTGCTACATGGGTGACTGTTGTCTCCGACAAATCGAAAACTACAATTGCAATAAACATCTCCTAAATGGCATTCGAGATGTTCTCCGACACGTCTGACACTCGAAGGCCTGAATGACCTTTGGGAATCTCGAAGGCCTTTGGCCTAAATGGCATTATGAGCTTGACCGTCTGACAGGGGTATTACCGTATTAGTCCTTATACGGCTGCACCCCGTATGTCTTTGACTTAAAAAGTATATGCTGTGCCAATGAGCATGTGTAAACTTCGCGCTCAGTGCCGCAGCGCAGGCTGCAATTTTAGGTCCATACATATTTTCCAGCCTCCTTGTTCGCCCACTGAGAGTGGGCGAACAAGGATGCTTTCAGTTTGTCTTTTCCTGACCACCCCGTAGCATTTTTACGCTTTTCAATAATAATGGAATTGTCAATAATGGGTATGTGCACGCCGAATTTACGGCAACCGCGTTAGCGTCAATTTGGCCCATATTTCTCGCTTTATAACTTCAAAGCCACACAAATATTGCATTATGTTTCTGCAGATTCTGTTGGTACATATTATAAACGTTAATTTCGGAGAGTTTAAAGAATATTAAAGATGTCCTTTATGTTTATTAAATGATTTTCAAAATACTGCATATTTAGTCCAATGCCCCTGTGTGAGCAATTCTTGTAAATTTCTCCCGCCAACCAGGACAACAATATTTCATGTAAAGATGAAATATAGTATGCAGGGCAACACACTGGCAAAGTTTGAAGACCTTAGCTTTTATAGATACAGAGAAAATAAAATCTTTAATCCAAAGCGTTATGGCGCAATGTGCCGTATTTGAGATTTTGTTTCTCAAAATAACGACCCTAATACTCGGTGATGAATACTTTTTGTCAAACCTTCCTATGCCTAATTTGTCAGAAAAATATTTCTAGTACCCGTAGCCAGAACGGTTTTGTGGGAGAAGCCGACCGAAATGCCAACATCGCGCTATACGCAAAACGCGCACGTGACTGAGAGGGTGCTTATAATTTGTTTTTCGCAAATACATTTTTTTAAAGTAAGGATTGGTTTTGTTTTTCTGGGCACGAAGCCAGCACAATATTTTGTTTTCATCAAAATTAAAGTTGGTCACCGGACATGGTTGTTCAATCTTATCTGAAAACGCCCTGGAGCGTATATAGCTTCTTTAGTGGTACTAACTGGGACAGACCGCGCAGAAATTGGATCCCTCGGCTCGTCAGCTCGCTTCATGCGCTGTTTGGGTAACGCGCGGCAAAGCCTGTTTCACGCGTTGTGTATATTTGGTGAAGTGATATTTGTAGTAGGACATTTTACCAAAGCTTGAAACCGTGGCACGCATAGTCGTGCTAACAAACGCTTTTTTTTTCCTTTATTAGTCGTGCTAACAAACACTTTTGAAGCTGAGGTGTCAAAAATATAATATCCAGCGCTTTACCCCACTACGGCGAATAGCTTTTTTACTTTTTTTAATTATGATTCGTTATAATAAAACCGAGAAAGGAATTTCTCATCAAACTGAGAATAGGAAAGCGAAATTCGAGAACCCCTCGCGTGTGTAGTAAACACCAACGTTTATGAACACTTCAGTGAAAGCGACTCCGTGTATCCTGTTGGTTTCAATGCATGTTCTGCGAGTGCTGGTCTCTTATTAGTTCCAAGCTGATTCTTATTTTTTATTATTATTAGTTTGTAAACAGGTAAACAACATATTTCCTCAAAATAACTGGTAGGAAGAAGCGGAGCGGTGACTGGCATCCGGGGTCGTTTCAATTAAATCTCTGCATAGTCACCCGGTCTTACGCGACACGTTCGAGACCCCTCGCGATCGAAGTCTTAAATCTAATAAGTCTGTGACGCTTCAGCGTCCCCCCCCCCCCAGAAAAAAAAAAAGAGCTTTACACTTGCTATGAATTACTACCGTTTGTATGTTTAAAACTGCGGACCCAAAAACGTATAAAGCATGATGCGCTCCTCAGATAGCGATTTTAAATTTGTAAACGATTCTTGGTGAAAACTGGATAGAACAAATTAATCAATCGCCTCAATTTGCCGGGCCATGGCAGAAAATTTAAGAGTTTATGAACATTTTTGCTTTTCTTGCGAGCAGAAGTCGCGATGTAACAAACTTCTTTGCCACGTATTCGATGCGGGAGGAGCTGAGCGTCAGTTGCTGACGAGCATTTGCTCGTCAGCAACTGTCGAGTCACAATTGGATAGAAGTGTCGGTATCGGCAAGCTGTAGCTAAACCAAGTGTGCGGCGTTTTGCAACACAACTGTGCGCGCGTGCACAGCTAAGAAGACGGAACGTCATTTACTCTGGTGAATGCGAAACCTTTTTTTACAACAGCCGCCACAGATCCGAAAAAAAAAAAGAATAAGAAAGGTTGTGAATAGCCCTCAGGCACGCCGCGCAAGCTGTAATGTGAAGCTCCCGGCTTGTTTATGAACATTTTAAAGTTCCTTTTAAATATGAAAAGCAACTTCGAGGCCGCTGTTATTCATTAGAAAGATCACTCACAAAAATGTCATACACGTTTCTTTAACAAATAAAACATTTTTGATCAGCATAGTTGCGAACTAACTTAGCCACTCCGTACTTCGACATTTCGCGTCGTCTGCTCGCATCACTACCAGCTCCGTCCCAGGAGGGCGCCCGCGCTCGCTGGTGACCTGGTGGTGACGTAGTGACAAGTATATCACGTGACGAGGCCAAGCATTTTCTCTGCTTTGCTTGACTTTGGTTGTGTGCTTTAGCGCGTAGCAGCAGAAACTGCTCACTAAGTGTATTTCGTTTTACAGCGAAGCTGTTTATGGCTAGGGTTCCGTGGATTTTTTCGTGTGCGTGACCAAAAAGCTTTACGCTCCCACCGCACCCACGCGCCGCACGTGCCGGCATCTGCAGCAGTAACTGTACTAAAGCAAAAGCCTAAAACAAAGGGCATCTTGCACCGCGTTCGTCAACGCTTTATTTTGGTTGTTTACTTCGAATCTTTTATACGGAGAAGGCCTGCGCGTGCGGTGTGTGGAACACCCTTCCCTGCATTCTCCTTGAAGCTTGGGTTGTCGCTCTCCATTTTCACTTTTACACTCTCTTTTCTCGTCGTGATGGGGAGGCCGCGTATAGTCCGGACTCCCGGAAGAGCAACGCGCCTACGTGAACTTGCTGAGCTTGCTACGTCGTCAACTTGCTGGGCGCCATCGATAGCCCCTAAAATCGCCTGCTGCACGCTTGCGCCTGCTGCACGAGTGCTAGCGCAGACTCCGCTTCGCAGGCGCTTTAAAGGGGCAATGGACAACCCAGGGGTCGTATTTTCTTTTATTGTCTAAAACGATGCAAGTTGTAGTCATAGACACGCAAAAAAAAAACGCATCGCAAAAAAAAATTTTCTCACGCGCGCGCGCGCTTTTTTATTTTTGGCGCTTTCCTCTCCGCTCCTCGCCTCCTCGCTTCTTTTGATTCGTGACGTCAAAAATCATGAAATTTAGAAGCTTTGTAGGCGACATTTCTATAACATTTAATAACGGCAATCGTAAAACATGTTTTTTAACGCAATTGCGAACGCACTACGGCCCTTCTTTTTGAAATACCAAAAATCGGAGTCCGGTGTGATGTCGCCTTCTGGAATTGTATCCTCCCTCGGAAAACATGCCGCCTGGGCAGGCGGCACCGCTCGCACGGAATAAAACCGGTTTTTCTCGGTCCGCCGGCGCCCTTATCTCCCGCTCCTTTCCTCCTCGCTTCGGGTCGCGGTGGCAACAGCACGGAGTCGTGAAAGAAAGTCGACTCTCAGGACTCCGCAATATTTGACGTCAACGCACCGGCGCGGATCGCGCGGGAACTTCGAATTCGGCATTTGGAAATTGTTTTTTTTACTTCACAAATACTGAATTCCCAAGTTTCGAATTTTGAGGGTAATGTCCCGGCATCGTTTTCAATCGTTTCGGATAATAAAAAAAAAAAATGATTTTGATGTGTCAGTGCTTTTTCAGTCGTCTTAAAATCGACTGATTTATGGGTTTTCGATGACGCACATCAAGTTTTTAATTGAAACGATATATAATTATTTTCACAAATATAAAAGTTGATGAGTCAATTCTAGATAATTATTTAGCTAATTTGTACGCTTTTTGGAATTCTCGACGTCCGCTGTACCTGGCAGTTTGTACCCGAAAAAGAGGTATTGTTGGGCTAAAACACCCTAGTTTTATGAATCTTTGAAAACCTCCGCAGAAACACCAGCTATGTACAGAGCGCGACACTGATTAAGACGCGAAGAAGCGATCGCCGGTTTTTTCAGTTTTTCTCTTTGAAACCAAGGGATGTCATCCAAGTTAATATTGCTACGGAAAGAGCTCACTTAGTTCTGCTAATGCTAAGCCCTAAAACTTCGTGCTCAAGCTAACACTATTTAGAAGTAAAAAGCGCAAATGCGCCGATGTCGTGTTCGCGCTAACAGTGTCGCGATGTGTACGTACATGCACAATGCACACTATGTACATTGCGCACATATTTAATATTCTCTCGATGTACTATATGTACACCAAGGAAATACTTTGGTATTTTGTTTGACTTCTTCCATTTATTGTACGTTTTCATTTTAAGATGAACTTCCTTTTGTCTAAGGGAAAATCACGTGCCTCGACACACGACACAAAAAGGCATTACAGGTATTTTTGGGCACCACGCGCTGTACCGAAAGACGTTCAGGGTGATAAACAAGGCTCATTGTCTAGCTGTAAACTGCTTTTCTTTTCTTTTATAATGACGTTTTCGACGCATTTTAGCAATGCGCGTCAGTCTGATTATTCCACGCGTCATGGAAGCACGCCAAAACAAAGCAATGACGTTTGAGGTGGCATATGACCTTGCTCACACGTGTTCGACGGCTGGAGTCTAAAGCCGACACACTGTTCGTTCATACATGGCACGAAAGGCATGTTGAAGAAACGCAGAGCGTGACCATTGTTACGTTCGCGTCAGTTAGAGAGCATCGAATAGGGGAAACAAAAGGGGTTGTTTCAGAGCCGGAACCTCGGCCTGTTTGATGTCCGCGCTCTGTCGCTTCGTAATTTCTCCTCCGGCGTTTTTATGTTCTAATGCCGCAATCGGATTGCCACAAGAGCGATAATAATCAGATGCACCAAGACCTGCGCGGCGCCTGATACACGAGCGCCTTATTCGCTCTTTCTCGCGCTGAGTTGAAACGTGGTGGCGCCGGTGTGCAAATGGCCCCCAACCACTTCCGGTTCTCACAGCTACGACTGGACAAGCGGTTTCGCGGTATTTGCGAAATCAAATATACGCACAATCTCCTAGAAAGTTATAGCACTGTCAGACTTAATTCCCTCTTATGATAAAAAGAAAAAAAAATGATGAGAAAAAAATTAGGTAATATAGCTGAAACGGAAGTGTGCGGAGCTACCCAATAGATGGCGCCACTGAGTCTGTTGCCTCCAAAAAGGGCTAATACTAGCGGACGTCTGAAAATGCGTGATACTTACTAATTAGTTCGCTAATTAATTAAAATGACTAGTTAACTTTTTAACTAGTGAAAATAGACAAATGGTTCCAATTAGAAACTTGCTGAGCGTCATCGAAAACCACTTAATCAGTAATTTTCAGAAAGACTTTGAGGGCGTGAGAAGCGTATAGTAGTGCACTAAAGTTACCACTCGTGGAACATGTACTACAAGGCTGGGGCTAGATAAGAGACCGAAAGATTGCGCGGGCGCCTTACCGCAACCGCTAGCCTTGTTCCTGCTCCACGAGTGGTAACTTTAGTGCACTACTACGCTTCTCACGCGCTCAAATTCTTTCCGAAAATGACCGATTTAGGGGTTCTCGATGACGCTCAGACAGTTTCGGATTGGAACCATGTGTCTATTATCACAAATTAAAAAGTTATTTAGTAATTTTTAATTAGTTAGAGAACTAAGTGGTAAGTATCGCGCATTTTTTGACGTCCGCCACCACGAGTAATGCAGTCCTGAGTAAATGATCTTTTTGCCTAAAATACACTAATTGTAGAATTTTTTTTTGTCACTATTAAGTGAAACACCCTACCCTGTGCGTGTCTCTCTCTCTCTATATATTTTTTTTTTCGCTTCCGTTTACGTTTGCGTTTGCGAGGACGGAGCATTTTCCTGAAGCAACGGCCGACGCTCCTGTTCAAACCTCGGAACGACGTGTGCGAAGCAATGCGGGGTATGTGACCACCTGTGCTTCTCGAAGAACAACGCACTCGATTCTTCAAACGTAAGCAGATGACGTCCGTCCGACATCCGCTTCTTTCTCTTAGTGTTTACCCAAAACTTTTATCTTCCGAGAAAAAAAAAAAAGGTAAACGAACAAACATAAAAAAAACAAGAGAGTGGACCTCAAGGCATACTCGTAGATTGGACATTTTGAGTGTTATCTGTGTCACTCGTGCGTGAGCCTGACCGCTGCATCACTAATGAGTTTTAGTGAATTGTCCCGATACCTCCGATACTCCCCGATAACGATCTACGAAAACTCTCTACCGACAGCTTATACCCCGCTTCACATTCGAGAGTCTTAAAGGGACACTGACAGGGTATTTATGCTCGCCAAGGTTTTTATTTTTACATTACATATGAGAGCCCAACTACCCAGAAAACAATCCGCGGCTTGAAATTCGTTCTCTTTTTTTTTTTTCGGACCGATAACAGCCGATCGGGAACTGGCCGGTTCGAGTCGCGCTCACCCTCTCCTCCGTGGCACGTGCCGTTTTCTAAAGTTTAGACACAACCACCAAATGTAATCGAAGTCGTAGGCCATCAAAGGCACACACACAATGTTAAAAAAAAAATATATATATATATATATACCTTTTTTTCTTTTTTTTTCTTGTGCCTTCTAAAAAGCTGCAACAGCGTTGTTTGGGGGGAAAAAAGTTATCACAGTCACTTGTCTTCCGCCACCTCTCTCCTCCATATTTCGTCGTCCTCCCAAGTCCAGTTTCGGTTTCGGTTTCGGTTTCGAGCAGTTTATTAAAAATACACGTAACGCTGTAGCAAAATATTGATTGGGTAGCCTTCTGACACCATAATAAATCGCCTGGCAAAAAAAAAAAAAAATTGGGGGAGGGGGGGGTGAGTGTCTTTTCAATTAAAGTTCGTTCCGATGCCTCCGATAGTAGAGAGTTCTCGTGGGTCGTTTTGATACCCCCGATAACGATACCGGATAACGATACGATGCATGCACAAAGGCGGCGGCGGCGAAATATCGGGTATTCTTATCGGAGACAACGGTACGATCAAGTGAAACTCTCCAATGGTGTCCCATAAGGATAGGATGCATGCGCCAAGGCTCCGACGGCGTATCGGGTACCGTCATCCAAGTCATCGGAACGATCAACTCCCTAATAGGGAGTCTTAGGGAACTGTTTTTGCACGTCCGATACGGTATACGATATGGGCCCTCCGGTATGAACTGCGCATGTGCGAGCCTTTTGCAGTAGCGCATGCGCAGTTCGTACCGGAGGGCCCATCGTACCGTATATCGGATGTGCAAAAATAATTCCCTAAAACTTTCTACTCGAGGTTTCGTAATGATCTAGAAAAAAATCTCTAAACTGTTGTTGAAACTTGAAGGGCGCACATTTTTATGGTTTACTAGTGATTTTAGAGCCCCGCGCAAGATAGTAATAAAACATATCCGCGGACAAAATGATTTTCTTTTTTTTTACAAATTGTTGCCGGATTTTCACTTTTACCGTAGTTTGCGATATATATATATATATGTATATATATATATATATATATATATATATATATATATAGTGTGTGTGTGTGTGTGTGTATATATACCGAATTCTCGGTTTAAATATAAAATAATAACTAATTACCAACGTCTTCTGCACAATATAGGAGCAAACATGTATGTCTTTTTTTTTTGTAATGGTGTGTTTAGATCGTTTAAAGGCTCCCTCCAGTCCTCCGTCGTCGGGCGGTGCCAGCCAAACAGGTATACCAGCTAGACGACAAAGGCTTGCGCCTTTGCCGCTTCTACGTCATCACTAGAGAATCCACGGAGCGCCGGTCAGCACCGTTGCCGGCAACTCGCAACGATTCCGCATACGGTAGCGGGAGCGGGTCGGGGATCAAAGGGACACTGACAGGGTATTTATTCTCGCCGCGAGGTTTTTCTTTGAACAGGACTTATTTATAAGAGTCCAACTACTTAAAACATAATTTGCACGCCCAAAATAAGTTGTTTTTTTTTCTTGAAAACAGCTTGTTGAGAGTTGGCCGCGGTTTCAGTCGCGCTCACTTTCTTTTCCGTGGTCACGTGGCGTTCGAACTATGTGTACCAAATATATTAAAAGTCGTTAATCGTCTAAGGCGCACATTCACTATTAAAAAAAATAACAATAATATGAACTTCTTTTTTGTGTGTGTGTGTGTGTGGCTTCCAGAAACTGCACTATACGTTGATCGCAAAAATAAAAATTGCGCAGATCACAGCAAGTATACGTGTATGCACGCCGTTCTCGAAATGGCGACGTGCCGCGGGCTGGACGACGCGATGGCGGCGCACCGACGGATGAACGTTGCGACGGACCTGGAGCCGCTACTTTGGGACTGTCCTTCGTGGTACTACCGGCCAATTGGATCGTCGAGTGCAGAACATCGAGCGGAAGGGATCTAAGTGCGAAACGATCACATGACAAACAGTGCACGCCACTTCGTCGTCTGCTTGACATGCAGAAAAAGTGTTAAAAAAAATAACGCGGTCGGGTGTAGCTGCGTGACTTCCGGCCATGAGCTTCAGTGCTCGTGTTTTGGTTTCCGTTTCGGGCAGTTGAGTTGTTTGGCTTTATTAAAAACATACTTGACTCCGCAGTTAAATATCAACCGGGCAGTGTCCTGACACCATATTACATCGCCTAACAATTTTTTTTTGTTCTGTTGGGAGGGAGTTGTTTTTTTAACAATTGTGTAATGAGACGGGCCTTGTCTTTTAGGTGGTATTGTGCCGGCTTGATTTAATTTTCGCGTAGGCGCTCGACAGTCGAACCTTTGTCGAACTTTTCATCGACCTTCGAGTTGAAAGGTCGAAAACCTCGAACCCGGTTGAACTCTTTCCTTTGGCATCTTCGCTACATCCCTATTTAGATGACGTGTTATCCTTTGTACCTAACGCGTAAAAATATGAGAAAAAGAAGATGAAAAGGTGCAACATGAGGTGAACCGGGGTCCGCGGGAGGCACTATAGACGCAAGCAATCGCAACGTCGATCAAAAACGACAATAGAAAAAAAAAAGTATTTTTTCTCTGATCTCTTTATATAATGGAATGACGTAATTTACTTGAAGTTGACAACGAAAGAATTGTTTGGAGTTGCGTTCGCAACAGTGAAATGCGAAAAAAAAATAATGTTCAGAAATGTAAAAAAAAAAAAGGAGGAAAAAGTATTTCGCGCTGTTTAATCATTTCTGTTGTACACGTGCGAAAAGTGCGGTATTTGAGATATTTCGTTTTCGCTATATCTTCGCATCTTAAGACTCGTTCACACTCTTGCATTGAACTACGACCGAGAGAGACCAGACCGGGTTTTAATCCTCTTACGACGTCTTAGGACCAGCTCCGCAGCAGCGCACCCGGTCCTAAGACGTCGCAAGAGGCTTAAAAACCGGTTTTGTCTCTCTCGGTCTTACTCGGTTGCAAGAGTGTGAACGAGCCTTTAGACGGGGCGATCGCGTCGACTCACTGCCTGTGTCAGAGGGCGATGTTGTAATTGTGGTTTCTAAGAGGTAACCTAGAGCCGCGGCGACACTGCTAATTCATCGTGCAGAAGACAGTCTCTAGACACTGTCCGAGGCACGCTTCTTTCTTGTGCGACAGTCCTGTCACATTAGCTGTGCAAAAGCTGTCTGCAAACCTGTTCGATGCACGCATATGTATATAAAGCAAACACGGCTCGAATATGCTTCAGGCGTGACCGCAGATATTCTCTCTGTCATCAACGCCTGCAGCGATCAACTCTTGCAGAATAGGGAGTTTTAGGGAACACTTTTCCCCAACTCTGTTAGATATATATGGGACGAACCCCATTTTATTACCGGGTCGCTCCCGTAACGTCTGTATTGCGCCTTTTTTTTTTTTGGGGGGGGGGGGGGGGCATTTAGGTGCAACGTTAAGCAGCCCAGGGGCAGCTGTTTTTTTTTTTTTTCCTCTACAACTTTATTATCGTTATTATTGCCAGGTGGAAACAAATAAACCGATTTGGTTTGATTTGAAACCGACCAGTCGGGGAGATGATGCGTTCCAGGGGTCAAATTTTGTTCAAGGTGGGAGCAAGAGCGTTCTCGGCTGCTGATTGGACGTGACGTCACAGATTGCGCGGAATCAACCAATGAGACACTTTTTTTTTTTTTTTGGCTGGTTCTCGAGTTCACAATTGATTATGGTGAGAACGTTTCACCAAAACACAAATTGCGAGGAAGGTCTCGGAGCCTTTGATGTGCTTGACCTTGGTACTCCATCATCCAGCGGTCGATGTCAGCTCGACTGCGCTCAGCAGAACACCTTGAGATATGGAAACGAAGCCAGAGTTGTCAATGGCTTCCAACGCGGAACAGCAGACGATCACAATTTCAGCCTGCGAGCGATATCGCTTCGCGGCGGCACTCGGTTCGTAGCAGACGATAAACTTTTTTTTTCTTTCTTTTTCGGTCTCTCGTTTTATTTTCGTCTGCGAATGGCGCTTCGTAGCAGACGAACCGCGTTTCTTCGCTCGCGTTAGCGGAGGAACCGTCTGCGATCGCCATCTTGGCTCGTTCCGCGAACGGCTAATTAGGCCTCGCTGTCGCTCCCACGGAGACCAAAATTGGACCCCCTTGGGTACCGTATCTGAAGCGGATTTGTCGTTGCTTGTAAATACGTTTCGCCCGCTTTGCTTTTTTGCGGCTCAGAAATGGATCTTTAAGGTCACCGTCAAACATCCGCGAGAACGTGTCCTGCGGAAGCCACGTTTTCCACCACTATCTTCTCCTTGGCCGGATGTGGCCCCTCCGTCCACGTCACCGCGTAACTCAAACATCCGTCCGGCGCGGCTTGTTTGTGAGAGCGTCTGCTTGCTCTCAATAATAGTCACTGTGTATTATTGTGGCGTTTTGCCTCTCTGATTCTTCTTTTTTTCATTTTCATTTTTATTTTTGAGAGCGGGGGTGCGTTCGAGGGAGCCGCGTCCTTCGAAACGCAGCGGTACTCAAAGCGGCACCGCTTTTGTCGATAAGAAAGTTCCGGTGGAGATAACGGAGCGATTGACCCCGCTCCAGCCGTATCGTGGGAGTGTCAAGACGTTCATTCAAAAAAGACTCCCCCACCCCACTCCTCCCTTTTTTTTCCATCCGCGCCAGCGCTCCACTTTCCTGACGATTCGTATACTCAGTAAGGTCCAATATTAGATATCTTGACCCATGCTGGCTCTCTCCTCTAACTGTTGGATCTCTTGGCCTCTAAACCCGTTAAACACAAAGTTGGAGTCGAAGTTGACGAAGCGCACCAATTGGCCTATCATGACGATGAGTTCGCGCTTTTGTCGCCGACGTTCAGTCCGCGCTCCGTGAACTTTCGGCTGCAACTTTGTGTTTGACGGGTTTAAAGCACCTCGACTGCTATAACGAGACTCTCCAATCTCCTGACGCGTGGGATCTCCTGGTCCGATTCATCTCTTACTCCGGCGTTTTGTTTTAACTGCCCCAACTAACTATATTTGAGGAATCACCGGCCTTTACGTTGTCGGGTAAGCTATTTAATATCGCGAAATTCAGAATAGTTATCGCGAAATCGGTGAGGTGAAAATGATCCCAAGACCAACACTCAAATATGTACCCGACCTCAGTGCCGTGACGACAATGGAAGGCAGGCTCGCAAATGTCAAACAAGCAATCTTTAAAAAAAAGAAAAAAAAGATTATGCCGAGCATTTGTTTTGTGGCTGCTGCTGAGTGCGGGAGCGAGCTTCCAAGGCATTCCTTCGACGCCATGAAACTGCTTGTAATCAGTTAGGGGAACAAAGTCTATACAGTCTAAAAGAGTAAATCCCTGACTTCCGCTGACGTCACTTTTTTTTTATTCTTGCCTGTAAAAACTTTCACTTTGAAAAAGAAAGAAAATGAAGAGCAAAATTGCAAATTTAAAAAGTTCCCCCCCCCCATCAAAAAAAAAAGTAAAAAAAAAATTGGCCTACTATTTGGGTAACTATTTCAGCGATATTTGTCAGCGCGTTTAGCAATTTTCAGGCACATGGGGGATTATGAAGAAAGCGCCAGACAGTCCTGCCGCTCGATACATTGTAGCAGCAGTCCTACCGCTCATACATTGTAGCAGCAGTCCTACTACCGCTCATACACTGCATACAAAAGACACAGTCTGGCAGACACTCGATTTCTTGCGATGTATATGTAGCAGCAGGAGAAAGAAGCGTCTTCTGACGACCATATACCGAAGACGCGTTTCTTTTATATAGCCGTGGCCACAAGACTCTGAACTCCAAGAAAAAGTACTTTTGTGTGAAAAAAATAAATTTTATGTTTGCTGATATCATGTTCTAACTTTCTGGAATTTGCATAATACCCATGTAGGTAATTAAGAAACACATTGGGGAAAAACGGTTCCGTACCACACAAGTTTAGGTGAGCGCCTAATTACTTTAATAATATCTTACACTAAAATACAAACATTGAAAGACGCCATTTCGAGTTTAAACGCGAGCTCCAAGAAGAAGAAACTTTATGAGATTTTTTTTGTCTATTTGAACTTGAGTGCTAGCTGCAATGTGTTTTTTTTCTCTTAAAACTAATAATTGGATTGCTTGTATTAAATTTTTGAACCCTCGTTTTGTTGCGTTTTAATTAAATGACAAAATCTACAGCTATACAAAAAAAGCCATATTAAAAGCCAGGAGAAAAAAAAAGTGGGCAGCGGAATTTTTAAAATAGCCAAAACCACAATCCACTTCAACTGTTAAAAAAAAATAATGCTGCGTTTTTTTTGTTTTTTTTATTATGATGTTTTGCCGGCGTTCGGCAGCGAAGCGTCAACAGTGTGAGACGCCACCGCAAAGTCTTCAACGCTTTCTGAAAACATGTTTTAGTCAGTTGTAGTGGCCGTTATCCTGACTTACATGCATCCGTATTCTCTTTACGTTGCGTAATGATACTGGTTCCTTAACTTTTCACTCTACTTCCGCCCATGTAACTGCCGACGAACGCAGACCTGCATCGTCTGCTTCCAGAGTTTGAGAATGCATACTGCACGTGTGCTCCCAGAACGCCTCTGATTGGATACATTTCGTTTCGTGCGCATTAACAAGACCAATAGGAAACGCCAGAAAGTCAAGGTGGAGTGGTGGTAGTGGTTAGCACACCCTGACCGGACATTCGGGGGCCCAGAGTTCAAATCCTGGCTCCGGCGTAATTACTGTGACTTTCGGCGGTTTCGTAGAACTTCGATTCATTCCATCAGGTACGGTTCATTCATCTGCATATTTTCGATATATATCTGTATATTGTATACATACATACCCCCTTCCCCCGTAAAAAGGTGACATACCGGGCCACTGGCTCACAAACGCCTCCTTTGACTTCCTTATTCTCAAAGCTCTCACTCATATGGACTTACTCAGGTCGAAACGTGGACTCACTAAATGCTTTAAAACACCAACACACTTCGAAGTGCGTCTTCATTACTTCAAACTGCGACTTCACTAACAAAGTGAAATTTATTGTTAGATGGAACTGTCGCAGCACGTAACGGTTTCTGAGTTTATAAAGTGCCTCCATATGTAACAACAACAACACTCCGTGTTATCATTGTTGCCCTATTGTGTGATCTTACAATATTAAGTGCCTAATTAGTTGTTTGTTTTCCTATTGCATAATATAACATGCCTGTTCAGAGTGTTATGCAATGCTTATATCCATTCTCCAAGGAACACGCTGCTGTTGTTCGGCGTGTTTATTATTGTTTAACTCACTGCACATTGTAATTCAATATAGTCACCGCTATGCTTCGTTTCATGATAGGCGGGCTTTCGTTTTTCATGATATTTTTGCACCAATAATAACTATTTTAAACGTCGTTCCGAAACAAATAACCGGTATATACCAATATAAAAAGAAGAACATAATCAAAACAAAAACATAAACACCGAAATACATCCGCCGATTTCCCTAAAGCCGGGGTCACACTGCTCAATACATGATACAAAAGTCAGTCTGCAAACACGAGTTCACCTCAATATCCGTGGTTCGAATGCCGCGT
Source organism: Ixodes ricinus (assembly GCA_037355805.1). Taxonomy (NCBI): domain Eukaryota; kingdom Metazoa; phylum Arthropoda; class Arachnida; order Ixodida; family Ixodidae; genus Ixodes; species Ixodes ricinus. Next base: position 171,327 of record JAZHYW010012555.1, read on the forward strand.
GCCAAGTCTTCTCCTTGAACTCGTTGCCACGAGGCATTCGAAGCACGGATCTCGTGGTGACTCGATCGCGTTCGAATCTGTATCCAGACTGTCTTTTGCATGATGCATATAAGCAGTGTGACCCTGCTCTATAAATGAACGGCGGAAATATCTACGGCGTTGAAACCATGTTTAAACCATGTTTGCTTCACACATACCCATAAATGTGTGCTTCGAAGATGGCTGCAGACGGCTTTTGTATGACCGACGTCGTCACAGAAGGAAGAAACCTGCCAGTGTTTGCAGACTGTCTTTGGTGCAATGTATCAGCAGCGCGACATCGGCTGAATAATAGGGATCGTAACAATCATCGACATCATTGCCGCTTACATCGTTCCAATCGTTTACGCGGTTTACGTTCAACAGTCTCCTCACGCTGTCGACAGAGGGAGTCACAATACGTCGCAGATATTTTCGTCTCGGACCGGACACTGCACGCCGCCCCGCCTGATGTTTGTCGCCGAATCGGATTACCAGAGGCGCAGACAACAATCAACCGTGCCGCATGGCGGCGGCGGCGGCGGCGGCGCGGGACTCTGCTCAAAGAAGTGCGTCAGGCAGCTCGTCGCATCCCGTTTTCGGAGACGAACGTACGCAGCTTCCCGACGAAGAAAGTTCCGAGCGACGCACCGTCCGGTGTCGCGTAACTTTCGTGTGACGTCAGTCGATTGCCGACAGACGGATGCCGGCTTTCTGAAAGACGCCGGATGAATTGCACGGCGAGCCGTCGGTTGGCGTATGTAACCAATACCGCCTATAGACGACGAGGCACACAGCTCTCCTACCCGAACGTCCTCACCGGTGGGTCCACGCAATACCACCAACGGTGACGTCATGGGCAGGCATTGTCTTCCAGGTGGTATATTGGTCTTTAAATCGACTGCCCGCGGGTGGCAAAGCAAGCACTGCGCGGTTCTATGCGGATTGATAGGCAGCTGCGAAAGTGGCCGACGGTATATTCGAAACGTCGTGCAATTTAAACCCCTTTAAACCCTTTTTTACGCTTCGACCGGCAGGCCACTTCAACTTTCGCTGCACACTTGGATAGGCGGTCACCACTCCCCACTCCTGTCCTTTACGTCCTGTCCGCTGGGTGGCGCCGCCTTAGCGAATGGTAGGAACGTCAAGTAGCAGGCACGAGGGGAGCTAAGGTTTTGGCGGGTTTCGTAAAGTTCCTTAGTTTGTACTAAACCACTTTCTGCGATAGTGTATTTACGGTCATAACTTAACTCATAACTCATAAAATACTCATAACTCATGCAATAATAACTCATAAAAAAACATTACATTTATGCGTGGCCGCTTTCTCTATTAAAACCGGTATCAAAGATCGATTACCTCGGAACTATCGCAGACACCAGACAGTTGAAAAATTTGCGAAATTTAAGGGCACGCGAAAATTTCAATCCTCAAAAAGCCTCTAAAAAAAAGTTTTTTTTAACAGTTTAGTTGGGACACGCGTGTAAAAAATTAAATTTTAGGCAAAAAAAAAAAAAATAGAGCACTATTGACGGCGCGAGACCCGATTTAGTCGGCAGTCACCTCCTTTCCACTTGTTTTCTCTCTCGGCATTTCGGGCGCGTGGAGGAGAGGTGGACCGGCTTCGCCTTCACGTTGAGGTGGAAAGAGCGAATGGTCATTCCGGAATGACCAGTGACGTCGTGGACTTTGCGCGCAGAATTTCAAATAAATCTCTCGCCGTCAATATTGCTCTAACATTTTTTTTCGCGTAAAATTGATTTTGTGACACGCGTGTCCCAAGTTCCAACCAGACTGTCTGAAAAAAAAAAACAACATATATTTCTTTTTAGGGGCCCTTTAATAGCTCGTTCACACTGGCGGATTCGAGGGCGAGTCCGCGGAGTAATTGACGCCGGGGAAGGGGAGATCCGCTCGCCGGCGAGGAAATATTCGACCACGAGAGCTTTCGGTCCGGGACCCAATTTTTCCCGCGCAGAAAAAGTTTCCACGCCTTCGCAGCCAATCGGAGCGCACGAAGGAAACGGCGCTTGCTGACGTCACATCCCGGCCGAGTCGCCCGAGTCGTTGGGGTTGGCCGCCGTTGTTGTCGGGGTTCCCAGGTTGTGCAAATGGCGCCGTCTCGCTGGTATCGTTGTGTCGGCAGGAATGCTAAATCATTCGATCCTGTTCGACAACAGGCATCCGAGCAACGAAGACAGTGCCTACAAAGAAGATCTGTGGAATAAAATTGGCGTGAGTGTAGTACGTATACACACGTTGTCTCCGTTCGCTCCTGATTTTACTATTGCCTTCTCGTATCGCCGAGAGAATGTTGGGCATTTTCCCGGCGCTGAGGGTTAGCGTAAACTGCGAGAGAAAGTCTGCGAGAGAATTTTTTTTTAAGACTACTCAAGCCAGTGGCACTCTGCTCCAATAGAGTGTATTCACTGGCGGCCATATCTGTGTGCGCTAATGCTGAGCACGTGCTGATGGCTAGCTTCCACAGTTATTTTGCAACGTGCACCCTGCACCATCAAGATTGTCGGTCTTCGCAGCCTATTGATGTGAGCTCGTTCTGAGCATGCGCTCTAGACAGTGACCTCAAATATGGCGACCAGTGAATACGCCCTATATCTGCGAGAGACCGGCACGCGTCGCGCGAACACGACGCGTGTCAAGAAAGGCGAAGGGCTCCGTCTTTTTCCGTCCAGTAAATTCGGTCGGCGACAAGAGAGTTTTTCGCAAGTATGAACGCGGCCTTAGAGTTTCAATGCAGGCATCTGGAATTCGCGCAATTTAGTGGCCGCGACTATGTCCTCTGTGATCGATTCGCGAAAAATAGGGGCCGCGAAAATAAGGGGTTTTACAGTATGTCGATTTTGTTTTTCGAAGTTTTAAAAGTGCGACGAATATTAAACGCTATGTGCCGAATCCTCGTAAGAAATAATAATAAAAATAATGTTGTCCGTACACTCGGAAGTTAGTCAGCCTCATTGGGCGTCTGTTGTCTCGACTGTAGATGACAAATTTAGCCGGTGCAGTACAGCCGCGCTAGCCTGGGGTTTTCAACGCGCATTGCGCAGTACTGATACCCGACCACACGCCGTTACGACGCTCATCCAGATTGAAACGGGCAGGGGTGGGGCGTTGAATCCGCGATCCCTGGGTTCTGCAGCGCGAGCTCTCGCGCTCCACGCCCCCAAGCTGGTGTGCGCTGGCCCACGTGCTCCGTCAGAGCTATATTGTTCACAAAGCATGGCAGTTCGACGACGGAGCCATAGAGTGCCTGGTCGCAGATTTGGAGCGCGAGGATCTGGTGGTAGCCCAGAGCATTTCTCGGGGAACTTGGTCGTCAGCGCACAGCTTTTGCAGCGGCGAGGACCCGAAACATGGTTTTCAAACCCGACGAGAAAGGAAGCGGTAGCGCGAAGAACGCGAGGAGCTCGAGCGGACGTTCCATCGCCCGGGAGAAGTGTGTTTCGGCGTCTCGCCGCAGCGGGGCGCCCGTCACGTGGCTCTCGATCTTTCATCCGTTGTCTGCCGCTCCACCTTTTCGATTTCGGCGGCCGCTTCTCGTGGCGATCTGCCAAGGCTTTGTCAGTTTGGAGGAGGCTATGGCTCCGTTTAATTATTTCCCACTCGACCAGCGATCATCGCCCAATCCTCAAATAACGATGACCCTCGGCCACCGATCCCTAATTTTTAAACGATGATGCAAGGAGTGAACGGACATATTTTATACTCCGTTCACCCTTAAGCTGAGACTGCAGCCAAAGCTACAGGCGCGAGCTGGCCCGTGGCTGGGAGCATCCCGCTAAGGCCGATAGTCGCATTACGGCCGAGAGTGCATTAGGGCCGAGAGGGGCGGAAGGGCCGGGAGTGGCTCTGAGGTCGAGTAGGGCGTAAGGGCTACACCCGACCGCTTTTCTTTTTTTTTCTCTTCTCCGGCGTGTGAAGAAAACGACGACGACGACGACGAAGAAGTTGCGTGCACCGTTGGTCGTACGATTTTTTTTTGCTTATATTCCTTTCGCTTGATGTTCTGCGCAGGAAGATCTAATGCTGAGAGAAAGTCGTCTGCTTCTAGCACAGGAGCTGAGGTGACGTCAGAACGACGCCGAGCTCTGATTGGCTCTGATTGGAAAAGGATAGTGGATAGACCTCAATGCTAGACGCCTTGAGGTCTACCCACTATTTTTTTGTCAATCAGCCAATAAGAGCTTGGCGTTCTGACATAATCACAACCCCTGCAAAGAAGCACACGAACTTGAGCTCCACATATAGGAGTATTCACTGGCGGTCATAGCTGAGTCCGCGGCTGCTGGGTGCTTGCTGACGGCGCTCTCGCAGAGTGCTTTTTAAACGCGCATTTCACACCATCAAGATTGCCAATGCTAGCAGTCTATAAATGTGAGCTCGTTCTAGAGCATGTGCAGTGATCAGCGGACTCAAATATGGCGTCCAGTGAATACCGCGTCCCTATTCGAGAACTAGCTTGGCGCGCGGCATACGAAGGACGGATGACCTGTGGTTGCTCGCAGTCGCAACGCAATCAAACACTCTCAAACGCAAGAGTGTATGGGCCCTCTGCACTCACGTTTGCGGCAAACACAAAAAAAATAAAAAAAAAACTTTGGTGGAGTTTGGACAGACGCCGAAACCCACAGGAGAGGATATCGCGACGCCTGCGTTTGTCCTCGCGTCAGGTAATCGGTGGACGCTATCCAAGTATACGTCACAGAATTGATGCAGACATGTCGCCGAGGTAGCGCCGACAGCGCCAACCATAAAGGATGGCCACGAGACGCTTTATCTGTGGGCACGAGCCAAGTTAATTTCGCGTGACAAGGCTTCCAAACAAGCGCTTATTATCTGATTGCACGCGGCGGATCCTTATTGAGGCTCGTGGTACGAAAGCGCGGCCCACGTGATCCCGCGTCCTGTATCTCCGGCCTTGGAAGTGACGTAACGCTGACGGATCGGTGACGTAACGCGGCGGCTCTTTTTTTCCGCGCACGCGTTCTTCTGTGACGTCACGGCTGTTGTGTCTCTTTCATGGCGAGCGAGCGATTGCACGCGCGTGTCCTGCACGTGCTTGTGGTGCGTGATCGGCGATTTCGTAGGCCCAGTCCATGCTATACTCTCGTTTCACCTTGTGTTGTGACCGCAGGAAAGGCTACAAGCACGAGCCCCTTGCTCTAGGGCACATCTCAGCGGCACAAGCTCTCGTGCACAAAGGGCAGCTACCAACGCTACGAGCTCGCGCTTCTAGCCTCAGCTGCGGTACTGAACATAAGGTGAAACGGAGTATAGTAGCTCCGAGATGTTTCGGTAGCGCCCTCCAGAGCCGCATGCCACACTGGTCATACGTCATACAAGAGACACGGCGTTCCCGGCAGATATGGTGACAGAATTACCTGCGCGCGCATGTTCGAATCATGTTTACTTCGTACATATGTATGGTTACAATCATAGCCTCCTATATAGTGACAAAGCCTGACAGATCGTCACGAGAAGCGGCCGCCGAAATGGAAAAGGTGGAGCGGCAGACAACGGATGAGAGGAGAGCCACGTGACTGGCGCCTCGCTGCGGCGAGACGCCGAAACACACTTCTCCCGAGCGAACAAGTGTGTTTCGGGTTCTCGCCGCTGCAAAAACTGTGCACTGACGTCCAGGTTCCCCAGAAATGGCTCTTTGATGCTCTGTGCTACCAGATCCTCGCGCTCCAAATCTGCGACCGGGCACTCTATGGCTCCGTCGAGGAACTGCCAGGCTTTGTGAGTACAGAGGAGGCTATGTTACAATCCGTGACTACTTGTCCATCGGTTTCCCAACAACACTAAATTTCCCTCCTCTCATCTCTGGCCCGACGGGACAACCACAGGGACAAAAATCTCGATGTGAATAAAAAGAAGAAAAAAATTACCAGCGCCAATTACTCGAGTTTCGCGAGTGTAGATCATAGAGTTATTATAATGTACGCTAGAGGTTCAACTGGCGCTAGTGTGCTGCTGCAAATTGAAGCAGACAGCAACCAGTCGGAAATTGACTTCCGGTAATGCATTTCTATGGGAAAAAGCGAGTGCATTTTCTCTCTGCGCTCGATTATAAGAGCAAATATCACGAATAATTCGTACGTACTAGGCACATTGGAACATTTCTCAGTCACGCAGACGAAATAATTGGTCAGTTACGGCGTTTTTATTTGAAATTCGTGGCATGAAAAACGGTGCTAAAACCGCTTCGTACATGTATTTATGTGCACTGTCGGACACTGTTAGCGCGAACACGGCGTCGGCGCTTTCCAGCATGGGGGATATACGTGCCAAACGAACGAAGGACATGTGGAAAACCAAGAGAGACGGCAAGAACTACGCAGTAACACTGGATAAGTAACTCCTTGTGCATGCAGACGATCAAAATAAATTGAAAGCCACGTAATATAGTCCGATTTGCAATAAATAAGTACTGCTTTATTCTTTCTGCTCATGAATATGTGCGAAGATGCTTGTTCTGGGTTCAAATCATCACCCGCACGCTCCAAATCTTTGCAAATAGGGAGAAGCCAGAGAACAGGTGCCCGATAAAAACTGCCCGACATAGGAAATAATAAAAAGACACACCTTTCGTAGCCCACGTACTTTATTTTTTACGTTCGAATGTTTTTTTAACCGATCGTAAAGATGCACGACGGAGTCATTTTCATATAGTGACAGGACGGGCATATTAGCAATATATAAGCGCCACCGGAATGCTAGCGAACCTTGAACACACTCTACATTCCTTTCGATCGTTATTTTGCTTAGAATCGTCGCTCGTTTTTACATACCTGCCATGGAACAGAGGTTTGGGCCTGAAATATAGCGAAGTTTAACATCGTTCAGTGGTAAAGAAAAATGCTGTAACTAAAGCAATTACACTTTCACAATATTAATAAAGGTACATACTATCCGGTACAACCGAAATAACAAAAGTTATTCATGTTATTTTCCGGCGAAGAGACAAAATGCACGCGCGTTTTCCCATAGGAATGCACAGGAGCACCGCAAAAGTAGACTGGTTGCTGTCTGCTTCAATTTGCCTCCCGGAAGTCGCATAGACACTAGCGCCAGTTGAACCTCTAGCGTACATTATAATAACTCTACGGTGTAGATTAACGACTGTTGGCCAAGACTCCGGTCTGCGAGTGAAGTTCGTGAACTTTAGACCAACTTTCAGAGTGGCATGCCGTAGTGTAGTGACTGTTGGTCAAGTGTTTGGCAGTGCGAGTAGACCGGCGCAACCGTTGCGAAACTTTCCAGTCTGCACCTGAAGCTGGCCACTTAGAGCGTAAACTAAATTTGTGACACAGCGTCGACCAATCAGGAGACCTCTACTCCATCTCACAAATGTCTGCAGTGAAGACAAAGGCACAGGCGCGTGAGCCTAGCTCAGCGAAACGCTTTTGTTTGTACGAGACCTCGTGCATAGGAGGCACTTTCCAAAGCCACGCGCTCGTGCCCACGCCTTGTCTGCACTGCTAGAACAGCGTCCTGAGACTGGCTGAAAGAAAGCAGTGCAAGGGTGGGGTGCGCGAGCGTCTTGAGACGCGGAGTCCCGCTCGGCACGGCTCAAATTATACTTCGTTTCACTTTATCTGCGAGCGAAGCCAAAGCTAGAAGCGCGAGACCAGCGCTTTTTGCATTTCTCCCCAGCTCGTGCGCTCGAGCAAAGCCTGAACGCACGGAGCTTCCGTGCTCGCGCTTCCAGTTTTGCCTTCGCTCGCACATAAGGTGAAACGAAGTATAGTCGTGTCACAAATTTAGAGCACACGACCACCGCTAGGGGCTGTTTCGCGGCCTGTGGTTGGCCCCGAGATGCTCGCCTATTCAAACCAATGTATGGCCAAACTCTCTCAATAAACGGCTCTGACTGACGATAGTCGATATAGCTGAACAGCCAGTCCACCTAAAAGTGGCTTCTACACCTAAAACTCCTTGGTGTGTTTGTCTTTATCTTGCAAGTGGCGACAAATGCGCCACTGCACGAGGCCAAATGCACAGTGAGGGCCTTTGAAACAAATGGCGGTGTAGCACTCACTAATGCGGTGGTATCGGGAGAGGGGGCAAGGAATGGGAAGGGGGGGGGGGGGGGAGGGGCGATTGCATTAAACGATGGAGGTAAGGGTAGGAAAATTCCCCTCGCCCCGCATCTTCCAAACACACTTCTGACGTCCCTGCGCTGGTGGCACGTGTCTTGGCAGTTGTAGCAAAACAATGGTTTTCGGTACATGTAAGAAAAGCGAATCGTAAATTTTAATAGTGGAGTTAAGCGGCCTTTGAGTGCCGGGTTTCTTCCCAGTATGCCGAACGCAAATTTCGGTCTCAGTGACACTGTAGCATGCTCTGTGAATGATATCTATTTATATATTTTATCTCAGTTTTTATGGGCTAAATCTTTGCGTGTCTGCGTGCTTCCAAGCTATGACATGTTTCTCGTATCGTACTTTTCGCGACACGCGTACTCCGCGGTGGCACTTTGACCTCGCACCCTGAGGTCACACTTTTGAGCAGCTTTATTTGACCTTTGTCTAGTCTGAACTGTAACTTCTTTCTTTTCACAGTCGTCGAATACAGTCGAATCTTCCCAGAACATTTCGTTTCTTTCATTTTTACGCGCCGTCGTTTTGCCAATCTGAGCCTTTCCAGTTCGGAGGAACGCCTACCCGCTTGCTTGTCTGCTCACTGCAGCACGTCTCGTTGGCGTTGAAAACCGCGGTGAAACCAGCAGTGAGTTTTAGTATTGCGTATACGGAGCGAACGCAAGCGCCGTGTGTTTGCGTTAACCTTGCGTGTTCCACACCGCGCGGGCGCAGAGGCCAAAATTGCGCCCAGATTGGAGTACGCATCGACGACGCGCATGCGCAGCGTGGAGCACGCAACTGCAATGCAAACGCACAGCACTTGCATTTGCTTCTATACGCAATACTAAAACTCTCCAATAAGGTACAATCCCATATCGGCTGCAGCACTACGTTGGGACAGTGAAGAATGTTGTTTGCATTCGGAAATGACATTTCGCGAGCCATGATCGCGAGCAGTACCGCCGTGCACGCTGAGCTGGAGGACCGGGGAGCCTCACTAGAGCGCTTCCCGTTTCCGTCGCGGGAGGGCGCGCAACGTGCTGGAGACGCGAATAGTCCGCTCTCATATTCAAAATCCTTCGTTTTTCTTTCTTTTTTGGAACAGCGGGAACAGCGAACATCGCCGCCTTTTTGCCTCCTGATGCTGTGTTGCAACCTAAAGCGACACATTGTCTTTTTTCTTTTTTTTGTCGCTGCTTGTTAGCCATAACATACTTCGTTGCACTTGGCATGGCACATCGGAGCCGGACGCAATGAAGACAGGCTGCAGTGAGGCTATGGTGGGCTCGCGAGGCCCCTCGATGTTCTTGTTATCGATGATTTCACCTTCTATTCCTGCAGTGCAGGTGGTGCTGCTATCCACTGCGACTTATGCGTACGACGACAACGACGACACACACGTTGTTGCCACCACCCCAATTCGTTGTTTTCGCGGTAATCAGAGGCGCGCGCGCGCGTCCCTCTCTGACGTCAGCGTGTCGTCACGTCTGGACGCAACTGTAATCAGACGGAAAGCGTTCCTCGTCCCCGACGACAACAGCGACGGTCTAGACGGCGGCGCGCCTCTTCGTCTACGCGACAGTTCCTTGTCGGGACGTCGACGCTTTCGGAGGAGCCGTTTGTGGTCGTCGTTGTGGAAGGGGAGCGCCAAGATTCGCCGAGTCAGAAAAAAAGGCTTTTTCACGCGCCAGCGCGCGCGTGAGTTGACGGGTCCGCGTGTGCGCGTCTTCTCGATCGTTTCGGAGGAATGGAGGGTCCCTTGTTTTCCTAGGAATTTTACTTTGCGATCCCCTCATTGTAACTACACTTCGTTTCACTCGGAGGGGCAAAGACGGGAGCAGAACGGGGCAAATCTGCAAGGGCTGACATCCGCGGAGGTTCCGAGAGAAAGAACGAGAAAGAGAGCGGCAGATGAGCGGAGAAAGAAAGAAAACAGACGAAAGGTTAGGCGTCTTCATTTTGCCGCGACGAGTTCAAGCACAGCCGCCACTATTCTAAAAGCCTGTCGATTCCACGACGGAGCCACTGAGCGCCCGGCCGCCGGAAATAGCCGAAAAGCAGCGCCGAACGGTTGCCGATATGGTGGCGTAGAACCACTTCTGGGGTGATATCCCTCAGCCAGCGCCAAAATACGCGCGGTGGCCTCTCCGCGAAACAACGACAAAACCGGAGCAGAGAAGAATGGAGGCTATACCGGCGCGTGGAGAAACGGGAAAAGGGCGGAATACTGGAGGCAACAATTAATAATCTTTACTAAAAGAAAGAAAAAAAAGTTATTCTGTCTTAAAAAAGAAATGCGTTTGTGTTTTCGGATTTTACCGCTGGGGCGTTGTTTGGCGCTGCCCGAGAGACGCCCCTGCGCGTGCCCTCTTCCCTGATCTCCTTCCCCTTTACATCGGCCACGCTCTTTCGCGATTTGACAGGTTTTCTACAATAAAGGAGGATATATGGTTGAAGTTATTCGTCTGTTTGCAACTCGATTTATATTTAGACAATGAGCGATGACGGCGTTCATGCTCAAAATGAAGCTAGAAAAACACTGGATACAGACCTTCCTAGCAAGTGGTGTGTTACAGCTTCTTTGTGCAATCAAAGCATCGCCAACAATATACATGGTCGCGTTGAGACTAGGTAGTAATGTCCGCGTCATTTATATATATATATCTCCCGATCCGGTTTTATCGAAAGTTAGAAAATACCGAAAAACACCGAATTCGAAGAAGCGAAAGTATGCAAGCGAGCTGGTTAGAAGACATCGTAATCTAAACCCTGAGACACGAAAAAATCAAATAACAAACACGAAGAAAAAAGGCAGCTTTGCGCGAAGAAATATTTAAAGCCGCGGTCACACTGCTCGTATACATCGCACAAGAGACGGTCTGGAGACACTGTCTGAGACGCGTTTCTTGCTTGTACGACGGACACACTGGACAGTGGACATACATAAACAGTGTGCAGACATGTACGAAGCAAACATGTGCATCGCAACATGCATGAGGCGGGCGTTCGCAGACAATTCTGTCACCATGTTGGGCCTGGAACACCGCGTCTTTGGTGTTATGTATGAGTGGTGTTGAGCCGGAACAGGGCCCACTGGTTTTCTGCAAGAGACTGCAAAATCGGAGGGTTTTATCGGAATTTATTTTTCGCTGACAATTCGGCGTTTACCGCAGTTTATTATTGCTGTATTCCCAATTCTCTGAAGTTCGGAGTTTTATTTTATTTTGTTCTCATCTCTCTTCATCTCCCCTTGACCACTGACCCTATGCTCTCATAAAATGTATATGTGAAAAATTCCGTCTTCGTCTTCTTTTTTTTCTCGTTGTGGTTTTGAAATTAGGAGTTCTTCGGATAAATCCAAATCGAGAGTAATTTTACCGGCGAGTGTTTTTCGGATTTTATTTTTCGTATGTATCCGGAAACACGGATGCCGTGTTGTACACCAACTCATGTTTACAAACAAACTGAGCGCCCGGAGCGCCCCTAGCGGACGCCACCGGCGCCGCGCATGCGCGATGGGGGTGTGGGCAACAAGCTCGCCGTCGCCCATAAACAAACCATTGAAATGCGATGTTATCGGCGCCGGTGTGAGTCCCCCTGCCCTTTATCGCTTTCGAATTGTTGATTTTACGTCTTCCTGGCAATGTCTGACTACATGAGCGGCGTCAGCGAAATCAACGAAGCTCGTTACACCGCAAAACTTCGCGTGAATAATCTGACATGCGGCGATTCATTCCGCGTGGACGCCGCAGAATGTACGCTAAAGCCTGATTCGCATGATGAGATTTCGCTCGCAATTTTCAGTCGCGACGTCGCTCGGGCTGCAAAAGCGTGAACCGCAGCTGAGATGGTCGACGTCGATACTGAAAATCGCAAGCAGAATCGGACGAAGTGAATCAGGCATAACAAGTCGGTGATGGCCGCTGGTAACAATAATCAACATCTCCTTGTATCTACTGTCTGAGCCTGCTTACCAACCTTCAAACTTAAGTCTTTTGAGGCCTGCCCTTACTTCTTAACGCAAGTACCGGGCCAACATTTGGTCTACGGGCCGGTGTCGTCTAAAAGAGCAGACGACAAGCAGAAGCGTTTGAGAGAGCAGACGACAGTTCGAACGATCAGACGGCCGTTCGAACTTCAAGACGCACTGAACGTAGTCCGCAGGTGGGCCGTACAACTTGACGGTTTTCCGGCGTTCATGTTGGAACAAAACAAATAAATTTGATGACCACAAGTATCCGTGAATTCAACCCAAGTGCTTCCCGCCCAAGCAATTGTGGTCCGGCGGCGGCTGGTTTACGACATATCCATGTTCTCGGACGAACCGAGAACATGAAAACTGATCTTCAAACCTTTCTCGACTCTTTCGGCACAGCCCCAGTCGCGGCGGTTTGACGAAAAGGCATGTTTTCGTCAGGTTCCTTTCAAAACAACGCAGGAATACACGCCTCACATGGGGCCTTCCGCCCACAGCCCCAGACCGGAAGTGCGACCGACGCGCCACCACCGCGCCGTGACGTAACAGAGATGAGTTCGTGCAGTAACTTAAGCTACCGACATTAGAGAGTTTCAGTATAAGGCCGTTCCCATGACTCCGATAACAATACTCCACCGCCGCCTTTACGCAAACATCGTACCTCCGGTATCGTTATCGGGGTAACGGAGATATCGAACGATGTATATACTGAAACTCACTTTTTACTGATTTATTGCTCGATAAGTAAGCGAGCAATAAATCGGTAAAATTGATATTAAAAGTGTGACTTCAAAATCACTGTACAATAACTTTTTCCTCGTTGAATATGTGTTTTAGACGTGAATCGATAATTACCCAATTCCCTTTTTGTGTGTGTGTTTGTATAGACCAGCGCACGGTTTGCAAACAAGTGATCGTCTGGCACACCGGGTGTAATCCTGCGCGTGCGCCGACACCTGATTTGGCGTGACGTCGGGGCCGCTCGTCGGTGTGTATAAAATAATCGAGTCTAATCTTAATTACTCCAACCCTTTGTTGAGTGACTTTACAACCATAATCGGAGGCCTTTGGAGGCCACAGGAATGCGGTTTTGAAACGTCATTTCAATTCACGCGTGTGAAATGCGCACAGAAAGAGAGAGAGAGAAGGGGGATTGCAGGCAGGATAGCAACGAGCGACCGCACTGTTTTACTACAATCGTTGTCCCGAGGGCGGCAACAAGCTGGGCTTATCACGTCTGTATGACGTCCGGGTCTACCTTGTTAAGCGCTCTCGTGTTGTTCCCCCCCTCTTTTTTGTTTTTATTTATTTTTATGTCTGTTCCATCGCTTAGCACGTTTTGCAGGGAAAAATGCTTAGACAAACAATAAATAACGCTACGAATAACGTGCGCTTACAAAAGACAAAAAACAAAATAAGAAAACTCTCGGTATAAAAAAACAAAAACAATATCGTCGACACGTGGTTTTGTTGTACACGTGCCGTAAAGCGAAACCGAAGCCGTTGGCGTTTACGTGAGCGCCGTTTTTATTCTTTTTTTCGGAGTACCTTGCTATGCGTGGGGCGATTACGCTGCGAAAAATCGACGAATTTTGCCGGACGGCTTTTTTGCATTGCGCGTGGCATCAGCACAGTGGCTGCTACGTCGCGCGCAAGGCGAGTGTGGCGTCGGGCGAAGTTCGTCAGTTATTCGACGCATAATTCGCTCCATGGAGTTTATTTAACCTTAACGCGGTAACACTACTAATACATCGTACGAAAAAGACAGTCTGGAGGCTCTTTCTAGAGCATGTTTCGTCCTTGTAGGATGGTCATATGGGTCATACCTAAACTCTCTGTGAGACATATTTAAAACATTAATACGTACGAATAAAAAAAAAAAGACATGCTGTAGATGTTTAAAGCGTGTTCACACATAATTCTGCCATCATGTCTGCAGCCGACTCGGTGTCTTTTTTTTTTTTTTTTTGTATGGCGTATGATGAGCAGTGCAGCGATGTGTTGTTCCTTTGGGGGGAAAGGGGGGATTTTCATATCGTGAGTCGGCGCCTAGCTGTCGCGCTTGTCTCGTGCATCGCCCCGGCTGGCCTTTCGCGCGTCGCGGGCTATCAATCGAGCACTTGTCGAGCACGTGATCTCGAGTCCTCCCCCCGTCTCGTCGTAGGTCTTCAGGCACCTCCGCCCAACAAGGTCGGGGGGGGGGGGGGGAGGGGGGGTCTGGATTTGTGACGTCATTCAAAGGAGGCCAACGCGAGGCGCAGCGTGAACACGAGTGCAAGCTCGTCAGCGTTTCGACTCGGGCTCCATCGAATGTGTCGATGGAACGCACGGCGTCGGTCTCGGGCCCAATCGCCGAGTTGCGCCATACACATCTCTATTTCGCATCAAAACGATAAAAAAAAAATCCTGAAAAATTAGTTAAACCAGCTTTCTCCTCTCCCAAAAGTTATAGAAATTACAAAAAATTAAAAAAATACAGAAAAAAAGAAAGAGAGAGTATTACAACAACAACAAAACATTACGATTACCGAATTTTTTTTGTTTGCTATCTGAGTGTAATGACGCTGCGTGGAGGTAATAAGGGCCGTTCACGGGCTTTGATCATTCTACGCGCCGAGAAGCTGAGGGAGAGGAGGAGCCGAGAGGGGCGTCCGAGCGCCGAGCTCTGATTTGACCAAATAGTGGGTAGGCGTAAAGCTAGCTCCCTCTTGCCTCGTCCGATTGCAGTCGTCGAACGCCTTAGAACCCTGAACGCGCCGGTGTTTGGCCCTCGCATTCGAACGCTTTCGACGAGTGCGGTGGAGACGAAGGCAGTGAGCTTTAGCGCTACGCACCCACTAGTCATTCGAACCATGAGCCGGCGTTCTGATGTCCCCCGCGCTCTTTTGTCTTTCCTCTCTCTCAGCTGCTATCGGCGCATATACTTCGAATTCGGCTTTCTGAAAATGGTAGTTTTAAAGCATGAAATGGTTTTTAATGCTAGCCCCCAAAACCCAAAATTTTGCCCGTCCGCCCGTCCGTCCATTTTCCGCTAAATTTAGCGGGAAAATTGATGCCACGCGACCTATGCACGAATTTAGTTTCCCCGCTAAATGTAGTGGGGAAACCTTGTGTCACGTGGCCGGACATCAAGGAACTACGGACGAATTCAGGTTCCCGCTTAATTTAGCGGAAACATTGAAGTCACGTGACCTACACAACAATTCAGTTTACCCCACTAAATTTTGCGGAAAAATTTATCCCACGTGGCCTGACCTCATGCAACCTAGAGGCATTCAGTATAAAATAAAACGAGCCAATAATAACAAAAAACTTCTTTCTTAATTATTGCATTTATGCGTTATAAGACAATGAAAGTAAAGGTCGCTGTCAATACTTTTTCTTTCCTCGGCACATACGCTGTTTTTAGGCTTTAGATTTTGAGCACGATGCCTTAATATGTAATTAAACACGAGGAAGATACATAGAAAGGATGCCGTAAGCAGCGCCACCGTGCCATCCCCCTTTCTATGTATTTTCCTCGTGTTTAATTACTGTTACCAACACGCTCGTTTTGTACTTACGTAAATACAATGTCCAATCGTTCGGTAAATTCAGAAAAATAAAAATATGCATTTGGGTGTGTCAGTGCCGCCCCCCGTAAGTTCAGCCTCAGCTCGACGCCTCGTTCCGGTGGAGCCAATTGAACAGTTATAGTTTTAAAATGTGTACCGTAAAGCCGCAGGGTCACACTGCCTGCGTACATGGTACAAAAGACAGACTGCACACGGATCCGAACCCGAGTTACCGCGAAATCTTCGGCTTCAAATGCCGCACCACGGCAAAAAATAAAAAAGACTTGGACACGCGGCAATGTGCGAGCAGTCACGTGACAACATATGGCGTCAGGGTCCGACAGCATCCAGACGCTAACGGCGCTATCATCGCCTGAACCAATCAAACGCCGTAATTAGACGACTTTTTTCTTCTTTTTCTGCGGCTGATTGCTTGGTGGGTGTTGGCACACCGACAAAAGCGACAAACGCCGTGACGATGCGCTTTTGGTGGGGTTTTGATTGGCTGTATCGAATCGTAGCGTCTGGCTACCCTGACGCCATATGTTGTCACGTGACTCGCTCCGCGGCGTTCTGATGTCGGCTCGTGGGGACCTTACGGCTTTTGCCTGTTGCTACGGCTGGGGGGGAGGTTTTCCTCTATCCCTGCCCTTTCTCATTTAGTTTTTTATTATTATTATTATTGTTACTTTACGCATTAAACGTTCGCTGAGTTCTAATTACGAAAGAGCTATAAATCTCTGGGCGAAAAAATAGAATGTCTGCGTCGCACTTTTGCGTCAGTTCTAAAATAGGACCGTAAAAGCGACGTCAAATCGTCCGCAATGACGCGTGCGTTATCTTTTTTTTTTTTTTTTTAGCTAGGAGTTTTGGAAATTTAGAGTGATTTTATTTCTGTTATTTTTTTAGATGGCCGTCTTATTAAATCTGCACACAACAAAAAATAATTAAAAATGCGAAAAAAAAATAGGGTAAACAACAAGTGGGCGAGTTAAACGGAATTCAAAGGTGTGAACAATAATGTTTCTATGATAGGTGGCGCAAGTTACCGCCCCACTGCGCAGTTTCTGCGCACGTGTACCGAAAGTGCGGATTTGCAGAGGTGAAGCGTGTGACGCACGCGCAATGGCGTAAGCAGCGCCACCGCTGACTGCGGCGTGACGAGTCACCATAACATGAGTCACGTGACACCAATCCGCCATCTTGTTGTCAGCTGCGAACGGGATAAAAATTGTAAGAATTCGGGGCGTATATTTTACGGTGTCAAATCAAACGAATCATTGGCTCGCCTTCGACACGCGCCAGAGAGATCATAACCATAATCTCTGGCCAAATAAGATTGTTACAGAAACGAACGCCGCTAAAGTTCAAGAAATGCTCAGTGTATTTAATAATCGCGGAAATTAGACTTGATATTGTAATAAAAACTGTAATTTTGTTATTGTCTCATCGTACTGACTGACGAGCTTCGTTTTTAGTGTTTTGTCGTGTGTTTTTTATTTATATATTTTACAAAATTGTGTCATTGTTTTTAAACACTCCCTCGTGCAATACCAGAAAGCGGGTCTCAGGGTATATGAATCGTGAAATATATAAACAACAAAATGGCGGAGGGAATCAAGTCCGACCGTAAAAACATCCTACAGGAACGCTTTTTTTGTTTTCAGTCGTTTGTCCGGCAAACAGGAACTGACTTTACAGAGTCGATTGCAGACTGGCTGAGCAATGTTTGGAGGGGTTTCCCCCGGTGCAGTTTTCTTTTTATCTATTTTTATCTCCTAGCAGACATCATTTCGCACCTCCTCCCACCTCCAAGGCTGTATATATATATGTTATGTTTTTTTGTTTTTTTTTTCAGCGGCGATAAAAAAGGCGGAACTTTAAAGACTCGGTGCTCGATTTCAGTCCGTCAGTGCAAACGCTTCTCAGACGCACGCGTTCCGTGTTGGCGTAATCGTTCCGTCTGTCGTGTTGTACATACGCTGAGGCCGTGGACGCAATGCTAACACGTTATCGAAAATACAGCCTGCAGATATGCTGTCGTGTTTTTTCCTTGTTGGCGGCCCCGTCACACTGATCTCAGAAAAACAAAGTGTGTGCAGACATGTTTGGGGCATACGGATCTGCGCAGCAAACATAGGCTTCGAACACACCTTAGCCGGAGGCTTTTTTTTTTTTACAATAAAATTATTGTAGTTTTTTTTTAATGCTTTCTGGAAATGGGGATATGGTAGTATCGGCCATGCGTAAATACTAAACGAGTTTTCAATCTGTCTTTCTAGACATATCAAATATTAAATTACCGCTACATTTATATTCTTGCCTGCATTTGCGGTAGTTTTACAATTCCAAAATTTTGGGATTTTGATGACGTTTCGCGGTTAATTAATTCTTATGTAGCACTTTAACATAAAAAAAAGTTATTTCTTAAAACTTTTTAAAGCTTTCCAAACAAAACAAAAAAAAACTTTTGTTTGTAATAATGTTGATTTACGAGGAAGCAGCCCATCCGAAATTTAGTTTATTACGAACAATGAGCGAGCCATACTTAACCTCCGGAGAATTCATACCTGCACAATCGTCCGCAGGGTTAAGCTGCGATTACACGGCTCATAGATCACACAAAAGACACCGAGTTTCTCCGCAGAGACGATGTCCGTGTTATCTGCGAGCCCACCTCAAGCATCATCGAAGCCCGTGTGCCTCATCATACACTTTCGCCAGCGGAAAAGGAAAAGAAAACTAAAATAACGTACCAGTTCCTTCTTGTATATTGCCCGTATAAGGCCTTCGAGGATAATAAATGATGATGATGATGATGACGTCAAGTAACTAATTAATATCGACGGCGAGTCTCGCCTGCCGTGTTTCTCACGGACTCGCGTGGTTATGGGCGCATTCACACAGCGGGAACTGCAGATATTTGTCGCGAAGTAGTGCCTGCTTTGATCTACACTTGTTCTCACCCCAAGAACCGTAGTAAAAAAAGGTCCGGCTCCTCGCGCAGCAATACCAATTTCCCCCTTTAAGTAGATAATTAAGATATATGTAGGTGCATTTTAGATTAGATATATGCTACCTTATCTAGATGCACACGCTTCAAACGCCAGAAGCATCGCTTCTTCCTTTGACAACCAAATCCTGTAAGAACTACTTCGCGCGGCGTATGAACAATGCGCAAAACTTCCTATTTTTTTTTCCTTAGATAATACTTTTTTTTTTTTTAAGGGTTGGATGTAGCGGTACATTTAGTTTACAGAACCCCGCGTCGGAGATGTTTTGTCTTGTGGGATGTCTGATTTTGGGATTTCCACTTCAGAGGTGATTTTTTGTTCCGTGTATAATTTCTTTGTCTTCGAATGTGCTTTGTAATGCTTATAGCTGCTCTTGCGAGCTTCGTTCCAAATGTGTTTTGTCTCCTGTAAACGGTTGTTCTTGGTATGTTCATATTTACTTTTGGCTCCGAGCCTTTTGATTGGTGCTAATAAGAAAACCTTCTGGGATTGGTTGCCAAGATGGCTCCCGAAGAGTGCTAAACCCAGTATAAGCAGTGGTTAGAAACTGTCAGTCCTGGATACCGAGCCTTGTAACATGGACCTGTCTCAGGGGAGCAACCTGCACGTCTGACCCTTTTCGGCTGTGGAGTCTTCCGCCCGCTAACTCGCAAACTTGGAACCCCTTAAGCCGGTGGAAAAACTGCGTATACATCGAACAAAAGACAGTCTGAATAAAGATTCGCACGCGAGTTACCATGCGATTAGTGCTTCGAATGCCTCGTGGCAACGAGTTCAAGGAGGAAACTTGGACACGCAGCATTCGAACCACGGACATTGCGCTGACTCGTGTTTGCAGACCGTCTCTTGTATGACTTATGAACAGTGTGACCCCGGGGTTTGGCCCACTCTCCTTTGTTTGGATCTTTGTTTGTCGAGTCAGGCCGTGGTCGAGGCACCCGCTGGACGTGTTTGTCGAAGAGGACGGCAGGGGGAGTCGCCAGAAGGTAAAAGTATTTGCCCAAAGTTTTTTGGCTAACAGGCCGTATTCGAAATTGTTGGAACGCCTGGCAACACTCTGTGTGCTGCCATCTTTGTTGCGTCGAGATTCCTCCGCTATTTGTCAGTTTCGTAGCGTTGGTCGAGGCCTACTGCTCACCGTCATCGATCCTCGCCCACTCCTCCGAGCTAAGGGTTAGTATTGTTTTACGCTTTTCAAGACCAGGCCTCCGAGATCCCGAATTGGGATCTCGGAGGCCATGGCGAGACGGAGCATGTTCTCCGGTGCCCCACTAGATGGCGCTGTGCATTTCGCATATGGTCTATTGACATTGTTCATTGTGTCGAGAAATAGGTTCCCTCATATTCGTGAAATAAACCGTTACATTCAAAGCGACTCGTTCAAGGAAGTAAGAAAGAGAACATTATAATTTTCTTCGTAACAATATGACGCCTCGGTACAGCAACAGGTGTGACCGATAATGGAGCGAGCGTATGCTTCGATAACGACAGACCCTTATCATGCATGGGCACGTAAAAAATGATGTTGTTGTTGTTTTTTTCTTTCTTTTTCCTCGTTTCTTCTCATCCATGCAACTATCGTTTTTGGCACATGTTCCATAGGTGAAGGAAGAATGCCTTACCGTTGCCGTTTCAGGAAATAAAAATTCCGCTTATGGCCAACATTGCATCTCTTGACTCGTTGGATGTCTCGACTCGTTGGACAAGAGTCTAGAGATTCAAATGAGGGTCACGAGGTCCAACGAGTCGAAAGATCCAAACGGACCAAGATTTGACTCATGCGAATCTCTCGACTCGGAATCCCTCTCTCCTACCTCTTTTTTATGTTGTCTTTTGTCTTAATTGAACAAAGACCTTCTATATACCCTGTTTCCCTTTGTCGCGGCACTCGTGGTCTTTGTGTGCGTTCGTTAGCCTCGGTTAAACAAATCCCGTACAGTAAATGCGCCGCAATTCTCCTGCACTTTTTTTTTTTCTGTGCGGGATTGATGATGCAGGTGATAGGGCAAACGCACAAACACGACAAACGCCGTGACGATGCACTTTTTGGCGCTGTTCGAATGGCTCCATCGCGTTGTGGTGGTGTCGGCGGCGGTCCGACTCGAGTGAAACTCGGAGTATATTATAGTTAAGAGGGCATCGCAGTGAGATTCATTTGGCGCTGGGCAGCTGTGTTTTAGTTCGAGCGCTAATTTTGGAAACAGCGTTTAACGACGATCGGAAAAATCGTTTCTCGGTCGCCCGTCTGAAAGCGAAGGTAGAAACGTCGTGCAACGGTTTCGCGAGATCAGCGATAGCAAGACGGACGGACGGGAATTTTTGCGCCCACCTTTTCGATTTTCACGTTCCGCCCGATAAAGCCGCGAAAGCGATCGAGTGTTGCCCTTTGTGGAATTCTTTTGTTGTTGTTGTTTTCTTACACACGCGAGCGGATTTGAAGTGCGTTATCTGTAAGCACTTGGTGCTCCAGTAAATAGTTCGTCGTTGATCTCTTTTTTTTTCCAACGTAACCGTAAGTTTTTTTTATAGTCAAAAGAAAAAGAACAAGAACATCGTTTTGATTTTGAACATTTCGCGAAAACATTCAACGCGAAGAGTAATATAAAAGAAATACAATAAACAAGAACAAATAAAATTTGAAACGCTTAGCGACGAGAAAACGTCCCGTGTGTAGACACCTGTATTCGCCGCCACTTTTTTCCCCATATCCAAAACTAAAAATAATATAATAATAATAATAATAATAATAATAATAATAATAATAATAATAATAAAAAAACTAAAACTTAAGAAACGATTAGCGACGACAAGAAGTTGATCTGAAAACACGTGTATTACCTGAAGCCGCATTGTTTTTGTCTTTTTAACAAATTTTTTAAGACGTACTTAAATTTTTATGCGTTTCAGTCTCTGAAAATCGACGTAAAACGATGGTTGCACAACTGTTATTATCGACTCAACTATTTCACAATTTCGAAATGTCAAAATTTTAAATTGCGTTTCCTTTAATCTTTTTTTTTAAGCTTTTTGCTGTCTGCTTTTTCTGCTTGACGGGAAAAAAATTCGAGAAACGTTGGTGCATGCTCGAGTACGATTTGTTGATTGCGTTTTTAAAATGTTTCTTCGATAATAACATGCACCTGACATCGCTTCCGTGCGATGCTGCGCAGTCCAACGTCCGAATCTCTTCCAAGGAGATTGTTCACCCCGCTTTCTACCTCTTTTTTGTTTGTAAATGGTTTTGGAGCAAGAGTAATCTTAGCTGCTCTCGACAGAAAAAACAACAACAACATAAAACAACAACTAAGCGTGCACTGATTTTGTTGTGCATGTGAAACGCCGGCTTCTTTTCTTTCGCTTCGACTTGGCTATTCGCAGATCACCGCTTTTAGCCTGGAAGCCCCTTGATAAGAAAACTCACGCTTCGCGATTCCTACAAGTACCGGCGACCACTGTTGTGCGAACGCGCGAGACACGTGCCTCGAGCGCGAGAGCTCCGCCACCGTTTGCTTCCAGGAGCCGAGCCCCAGAACCTGCAGGGAGAAAGGCTTATGGGGCTTCAGGCCTCTCCCCTCCCCCTCCTGCCCCCTCAGAAACACCCAGGCTGGACCCTATAAACAGCACACGTAATTTGCCCCCCCCTCTTCCGAAAAAAAAATTCCTGGCGACCTATACGCCACTGGGTCCAAGACCCATATGCAGATTTTCCGCAGGCGACCAGTCAATTTCGCCTCTCGCGGCTCCAAATCCGCCTTCCCACGGCGCGGATCCGCCCATGAATCCGCAAGCGTAAACGCGAGCCGAAGAGTTTCGGGGAGATGATCAATCAAGGCCTGAGCCAAATTACATACGGGTGTTGAATAGAGGAAGCAAAAGGGGAAAGAAATTCTAAGCAGCATTTTGGAGCCATCTAGGCAACCGATGCCAAAAAGCCTTTCTTAGCACCAATCAAAAAAAAAAAATATACAAAGAAATTTAAGACTGCTAACGTGTAGGAGTGCGAATGCATTCGTATGCGCAGCGTATTCCTACAAGCTGCGCGCCGCACTGAGCCCGGCCGTGCGACCTCCCCGCCGACAGCCCGGGCAGGCTGCGGCCGGCCGCTCTGCAGAGCCCGGCCACCCTCTTCCTGTTACCGGCGGCCGCCGGCGGCCGGCCGCAGCGCCAAGGAGAGGGCTTCTCTGTGGGGTGGCGTTCCTTGGAACTATGCCGCGCGCCAGCCAATGGCAGACTAAAAGTTGATAATGCCGGTTCGCTCTATGGGACACTTAATGCTTTCGCATTAAAAAGGGCTCAGAGTTCGAAGCAAACATGAGCATGCCAAAAAGAACAGCATACACAAAACTAAACACATTCGAACGAAGTTCGCAAGAGCAGCAATAAACAATACAAAACACATTCGAAGCAACGATCACAAGAGCAGGCACGCGCAAAAGATAGGACAAAGATCCCCCGTTATAGCGCCGCTTCTTACAACGTTCATGGAATATATTATGACCAGTATTCCAGGTGATTAGCTAAAGGAGCGGTTGGCTAGAGACTTGTTGGAGTTTTCTTTTTTACTACTCCCGCAAGACGACCGATCCTTTCTTATCAGTTTTATAGCGCAGCAGAAGGATTTCGCTAAATCCCCAACTTCATGATTTCTGCATAACTTCATCGTCCCAGACATTTTGACAATCACAGGCTTGGAAAGCCTGCCGAAACTGAGCGACAGAAAGTCTCTTGGCGGCCAAGAGCTAGGGCTCGTGTTTGTAAACACGTGAAAACTATTTCCAAATTTCCTGAACCTGGCCCATTTTTTGTTACCGTCTGTCGATGACGGCTGGAGCCTCAGGCGGCACGGTCCCTGGACCAGGGGGCCGTAAACACGTAAAAGAAAGGCACGGACCGTGTCACTCGACGCCCCGAGCAGGGAGGCCTATACAAGAACTGCACCGTTCCAGCGTTCACGTTCGCCCCCGTTTAGGGCCTCTCGATTCCGGCATCGGCCGAAAGACTGTGACGAACCCGCGGGGAAAGTAAAAACACAAGCTAAAGCTGAACTAAGCAAGCGCGCGAGAAGAACCTCGCGACATCGTGCCCAAACAAGGGAACATCGCGTACAAGATGGCGTGCAGTTTGGAAAAGAGGGCCGCATGGGACAAACGGCCCTTGTGCACTGGCGCTTTAGACACTACTTGTAAGGAAAACACAAGCACATCTAAAGTTTTCCTTTTGCCCCGTTAAAAAAAAGAAAGAAATAGCTTCAACTGCGTGATGCACGCCGAAGACTCCAGTCTAGCGGTGGTGCTGCGTTGGCTATAAATTTCTCATCTACCGCGTGTAGCAATCAAACTTAGTTGGTAATCGCTTACTTTTTCAAGCCTATTTTGTAATCGCAACGTTACTTTTTGCGGCAGAAATTTGTAATTTAATCGTAAAATACTGGTAGCAGATTACTTTAATTACTCGTTACTTTCCATAAAAAAAATATATGAGCATAACGCAGAGACTGGAGCAATATGAGCAGGTCATTCAGCAGCATAAAAATAGCAATTAAAATATAATATATATATATACTGGTCGGTGCATAGAGGGGTATTATACTGCATACATTTCCGTAGAACTACGTGTGGGTGGCACAAGAAATAAGAGGGTTGGGAAGGGGTGGAGGGGGGAAAGGGGGGGGGGTTAACGCTTTGCCCAGTCGCGCGTGAACTGCCCGTACCGCACAGGACGCGAGCTCGGCAGCTCGACCGCCGTCCGGAGCGATGAGCGAAGATTGCGGAATCCCGGCTGCCGGAGCGGCGTCGATCTATCGCCGTTTCAACCAGGCAAGAGCGCGTCGCGTTGAAGCGAGCAAACGAGCAAGCCAGCAGATAAGAAATTGCTGCAGAAACCACTATTGTCGGTTGTCTATGAATTGTGAGACCATTCGTCTAGGACAACCTCAAGGACGACGGCGAGGACGACGTCCTGTAGGAGGACATCAAAGACGACGTCTAGGACGACCTCTAGGGCGATCTCAAGGACGATACTCTAGGATGACCTCAAGGACGACTCCAAAGACGTCGTCAAGCACGACCTCAAGGACGTTCACGCCTGACGACCTCAAGGACGACGTCAAACGTCAAGTCAGGTCCTTCGAAGAGGGTGCGAATGTGAAAGGATGTGAGGATGTGAGCTGAAATAGTGTACTGCGCATACCTGCTGCGCATTAGGAGGCCAGAAAGTCCAACAATCCGGAGTGTGTGTGTATGTGGGGGGGGGGGGGGAGGTTTAGCTAAAGAATGCTATCGCAATAAAAGGACGCGCCTGCGCACTGCGCGGTTCCCTGCAGCAGGCACGACGCGCCGTCAGGGAGCGCGGCGATGCAAATCGGTCGACGCTCCGGTGTTATCTGTGTGACGTCACTTCCGGGACCAAGTTTTCGTGACATCGATCTCCCAACTTTGGAACCCCCTTCCGAGCGCGGCGAAAGACGTAGTTCTACGTCAAAGAACGTCGTGGAGAGGAGAATAACCGTAAAGGAAACACGATTTTTTTGCATGACCGGCCACTAGAACCACGAGAAAACCGTGAAAGGCATATACAAATATACGAAAAACAGAAACGATAAAGTTGACGCTGAGTAGGCGCAGGGGTGGATTTAGAAGGAGCGGGGGGGGGGGGCGACCGCCGCCCCCCCCTTTCCCGCTTCCTGAGCTTCCCAAGGTAAACTTTTTTTTATGAAATCATTGATGTACATTAGCCAAAAGTTCAGTGTTTGGTGACATAGCAAATATTGGGTCAACAAAATAACCTGGGCAATCTTTCGACCGTAACGTGATTACTCAACAAGCCCGCCCCCTCCCCTCCCCCCCCCCTTTTCCCCAGGCTTGACCCATAAGTTCGCCCCTGAGTAGGCGGTGTCTTCATGATCTCCTATAGCGGGGTAGGCGCTGCTACTGGGCATGCGCACCGTTAGATTTGTCTGCAGGATTCCAGAGATCATTTCCGGAGGCCGTAAGCTAGCGGGATGGTGGGTGCGGTTGCAGCTTTCGGTGCCTTGTCAGCTTACAGGTGAACGGAGTGCGCTTACATTCTTTCTCATAAATATGACATTCTTTTTTTGCAAGGACTACCATAATCCGGGCGTATGAGAAGTATAAAGTAGTGTTGCAGAACATTTTCGAAAAAATCAATATTGTTTCTATTGTTTGCTTTGTAAGTTCACCGGAAAAGTAACGGGAAGTGACTTGTAAGTTAACGAGGAAAGTAATCCCTTACTTTGCAGCGAAAGTAATATGTAACGGTAATCCATTACATTTGAGGCTCGCTCATTTGTAATTGTAATCCATTAGATTTTCTAAGTAACGGGCTCAAGTCTGGTAACAATGTAGCCCTACCCTGGCAGATTAAACTCACTCACATCGAACGTCTTATTAACTTTTAAAAAGTAGAGTTCGCGCTAAATGTTGTTTCGAAGGACAGGTGAAAAGGAAATGGGTTTCTTGTGTTCTGCTAGGCGGACTGTATGCCTCCCAATGCGATACCACCGGTTTTCTTCTCAGAAAGCATCCCTCTACCACTGTACTTGGGCATGTCCTTCCCCTGTCGGGGTAGGAGTCATGCCCGTTCCTAACCCCACTACAACCTCCTGGGAGGCCGCTCTACTCAGCTCACGGCCCGAGCGGCAGCGAGCGCTGCTCGAACGGGCTAGAAGGGTAGCGGTGGCCTGCGGGGCCTTGGACTTGGGGACCTGACCCGGGGGCTTCATCACTGAACAAACTCAATTAAAGTTTTTACCACCACCACCACTCTCAGAAAGCACGTTTGTCCACTCCTAGCCAAAGTTATTCTACACTTTCCTGTAGAAGTCGGACAACGCTGTCCGTAAGTCGAACTCGGTCGAACTTAGCTAAGAGTTCGAACCAGCACCGAGACTAGCCGAACCTCCACGTGGCTTCCCTTCAATCGCGTGAACATGACGGGAATCTGGATTTCGGTAAGTTGGTACATCTTAGATTCGAAAGCGCCAGAAAACAAGGACAACATGACGGGATCGTTGTGGTTTCCTCATCTGTACTATACCCTCGTCAGCGTCGTTTCTTTCCGGTGTGGTTTTCCCTGTTTCTTTGTTGTTGTTCTTGCCTTTTTTAATTTTCGTTTATTATTATTTTTTTTTTACTTTCTCATGTTTTGTATTTCGTGTGCGCTTTCATAACGCCTCGTTTTCTGTTTTGTTTTTTTCATCGTTGGGTCGTAAAAGGTGACTGCATTTGACGTGTTTGCATACGCGTATAACTCGCTTCACCAAGTTCTCCTTCCTTATGTGAGTATCCCCAAAAAATTAATAACAATAAGAATAAAGTAAAAAAGGAAAGCCTCTGACGTTCACGTCGTGTTTGCTGCTCGTTTGGGCGATTTTCTGAACACGCGCGCTTCAATTTCGTCCGGGAGGAAAACATAAATAGAAAGAAACATTTAGACGCAGGAGGAAGGGACGCGCCATTAGCGACGTGCGCGACTAAAACTGTCGGTGCAGCATTTGGCCTTCCTCGAATGGCGCGGGCGACTCTCTCTGACGTGCTTAGTAGCAATTAATATTATTTTATTTTATTTCATTTTGCTTTCGCCGATGAAAATACGAGTAACGTAAGATCGAGCGCGTCACGTTTGACGGTGTTAGTGTTTTGAGAGCACAATGTGACGACTACGAACATCCCACCGCGTACTTTACACGCGCCGTCCAACTTGTGATTTGACACGTTCCTAATTTTTACGGGATTATAACCGTTGAGGCAAGTTGAGACCGTGACGTACATTGTCCGACTAGTCCGGACAATGCAATAGTTCTACCTCTTTCTGAGAAAAAAACAATTTAGAAAGAAAGTGCTTTGATTGCTCGCTGTTGGCCGATTCACGCGAAGAGCTGATCCGCGGACGGATTGATCACGTGACGACATATCCGCGGTTCGTCCGTCTCCCGAGCGCATCCACACGAGGGAGACGACAGAGCAGACGCCAGCGGGGACGGACCGAATCTGTTCGCCACCTGACAGTGCCGCGAAACTCCAACATCGCACTGCAGTGGCACCGTTGTCCAAGAGAGAAATCGACGTTTGCT